>JAJOZX010000145.1:1197500-1477500 GCA_023014485.1 Bathynomus jamesi | reverse complement strand
TATATTTTCGCGGCAATTTTCGGGGGCCGCGCTATGTAAAAATATCTATTTTTTTTATTTACCAACCAGTTGACTACTTACATTGTTTCTTTTAATATAGAGTTGCTAAGGGGTGATTTACATAACATTTGAGAGAATAGACATTAAAATCCAAGAACCTAAGGGCGTTTGATGCACCCTAAAGGGTGATTTACATAAAACATGTACCATAAACGAAACTTCACTTATAGTCTAATAATATCCTTTATTGTCTTTCAGAAACAATGGAAGCTGTAACAATGGAAGCTAAGAAGACCAGATTAGCAAGTGCCATTTTTGGTCTTGGCAATGCTCTTACAGAAGGAGATGGTACATTGACAGGAGTCCGCCTCCCAACTTGCCGGCAGGTTCTTCGATGCGTGATGTGGCACATCCAGAAAGAAATATGTGAAGGCAAACAAACACAGCCACTCAAATGGAAATCTGCCAGCATAGTCCTTATCCAGCTGAAAACATTCTACACTAAAGCAAATATTCCTATGCTTTCAGACCATCAATGCTGCAAACTAATACTTGACCTTCTTAATGACAATAACAAATTGCGTCAAATACCTGTTTCTCGCAGAGAATCTCCAAACACTTTGGCTAAGTTGCAATCCATGAATGAACGTCTTGATAAGACCTTTGGTGTATGGACAAAAGATGCAATGACAAACATTAAGAATGAGGAAGATAGAGCATTTTTAGAGTCAATGAAATCTGACAGAGTAGCCTCATTTGGTAGTGTTGACAAGAAGAAAGCTGATAAAGATCGTAGAAAAGAAAAACGCATCTTAGCGGAAGCTTCAAGACGAGAACGTCATGAATCATCCAGTGTACAAGAGATGAAAAGTTCTGTATGCTCTGATGATAGTGCCTCTGCAGATAGCTTGGAAGAAACTGAAGAGGAGGCGATTCCAAAGCTTCAAAGGAAGCGTAGTCACCACAGATCAACATATGCAGGTACGTCTGCCTTTATTCCTCATGATATTCTGAAAAGGCCTTCAGTCGTGTCTGTTGCTACTCGACTAAACATAACTCCTGTTCAACAGGCTGTGCTCACCGAAGCTGTAATTCAAGAGGCAGGAGGTGATCCACGTCGTGTGGCCAAGTCGTATTCAACTGCTGATAAGGCTCGATGATCAATAACAAGTGCTATCGCCAAAGATATTCAAGAAAATTGGATCGCCCCAACAGCTGCAACACTTCACTGGGATGGCAAGCAGATGCATACGCTCACAAACAAGAATGGCAAGGAAGAAAGATTGCCAGTGTTGGTTGGGAATGCCACTGATGTAAAGCTACTGGGAGTGGCTAGATATCCTCGTGGAAGTGATATGTCATCAGGTGACATCATTGCCGAGCACACTTACACGTTTCTACATTCATGGAAGTGCAAACAGTCAGTTGTCAACTTATGTTTTGACACAACAGCATCAAACACTGGACACGTTACAGCTGCCTGTGTTACCATTCAATCAAAACTGGACCGTGCTCTTCTGTGGTGTGCATGTCGCCATCATGTTGGAGAGGTAATCCTGGATCATGTGTTTGACGCTCTCAAAATTGAGACATCAAAGTCTCCAGAAGCATCTTTGTTCCAAAGATTCCAGAAGAATTGGGAACGCATATCGCATGCAAAGGATGAAAGTTTAACCAAAATTGACATTTCAATGTACAATGACGATGCACAACAACTGCTTTTATCCTGCAAAAACAAGGTTTTAAGCACAATCCGCACAAGCGCTTCATACTGTAGGGAAGACTACAAGGAAATGGCACAACTCTGCCAGGTAGTCCTCGATGATGATGTCACAAAACAAGGAACACTCCACAGACCTGGGGCCATGCATAAAGCAAGGTGGATGTCAAAGATTCTTTATTCCATCAAAATATGCCTACTTGAAGAGCAAATTTCTGTACTACCTCGAGGAACTGTAACAACACAACATCAACAGGAAAAACTGAAGGAGTTTGTTGTTTTTGTTGTTTATATTTATTGTGATTGGTGGCTCATATGTCAGTCTGCTTCAAATGCCCCATGGTTTGATTTGTGCTTATACAAGACTCTGCTCAACTATAAAGCTGTCAACTCAATCATTTCAGTCAGCGCTGTGAAAGCCTTTGATAGACATTTGTGGTATTTAACCCCAGAACTGGTTGTTTTGGCACTGTTCAGCAATGCAGTACCTCAAAAGGAGCGTCGTGCCCTTGCAGATGTGTTACTGGCCATACAACCAGATGAAATCCCAAGCACTCCAAAACACCGCTACGGTTCTGGATATGGCAAACCGTCATTTCCAAAAATTACAGAAGCGACAACCCTGGCTGATCTTGTGAACGAGGACTCGTGGTTTACAGTGAGCCTTCTTCACCTGGATATGACCTTCCTAACAGAGGATGTTGACAATTGGCAGAACAATGACCACTTCAAGGCAGCCAAGTCCATTGTGGATGGGTTAAATGTTGTGAATGACCCTGCGGAGAGAGCAGTAAAGCTCACAACTGATTTTGTCTCAGCTGCAAGAGGAGAAGACCACTTCCAAAATCTTCTTCAAGTGGTTGAATGTGACCGCAAAGTGAGGCCAAATTTGCGGAAACGAGCAAAGTTGGAGTAGTGACATTGGCGTTGTGTTTTATACATTTTCAACTTTCAATCAATGTAAGTATAGTAATACCGAATATTTGCCGAATATTCGGTGCATCACTACTAAATATATAAAAGTGGCCGGTGGCCACCCAGGACCACCTCCGATTTGATTTATTTTTTGCATACATACTTCTACCAACAAGTGTAACATTTGAGGGAATAGACATTAAAATCCAACAACTTTTTGAAAATCATGGGGCGTTTAATGCACCCTACTCGACATTATAAGCATCCACTCCCCCAACTCCAATGTCATGTACTCAAATTCACAAAGCGCACTGCTTTCCTTGAAAAATTTAACCCCCCCCTCATCCACTGGTCTGCAACATCCAAGAAGCCTTCCACTCCTTAACGACATCCCAACACAAGACGGTCACCTTCTGCTGGGTTCGGCACATGTTGGTATCCGGGATAATGAGGCGGCGGACCGAAAGATGAAATCCACTTGCTCGCTGCCAGTTTCCACCTGGCACCTCCCTTTCACGCATTTTTTCCCCCTGACTCTCCGCTCCCACTTCCGTTCCATCTGGCAACAGGAATGGGACCAGGCTCTAAACAACAAACTCCAGCAGATAAAACCTCAGCTTGGCTACTGAGCTACCTGGTTCTATAGATCCTGTCATAAGGAAGCGATTCTCACCCATCTCCGCCTCGGGCACACACGGTCACCTCATGGCTAAATTGCCAGCCCCGCTCTGGCCTACCTTCCATACCCCCATCACCATCGTCCACCTCCTGGTCGAACGCCCAAATCTGTCTGACCTCTGCCACAACTGTTTTCCCCTACCTGTCTCGTATCCCCACATCTGAACGCTCCCAGTCCATACTCGCTGAAGGTCGCCACTTCTCAGCGGAAACAATTTTCTCATACCTCACCCGCTCTCAACTACTTCACCGCATCTAAATTCATACCCCCTTTCCCATATATCCAATAACAACCTTTTCATTCCCTCAGTACAATACTCCCATCCCAGCGACACTACCCACCCTTTGTCTCGCCAAGATATGTACCACCCAAGGTGCGAATCAGCAGTTAAACAACTTAAAGATGAGTGTGTGTGTGTGTGTGTGTGTGTGTGTGTGTGTGTGTGTGTGTGTGTGTGTGTGTGTGGTGTATATATATATTAATATATATATATATATAATATATATATATATATATAAAGGGCAATGAAAACGAGGATGGAAAACACCCTCAGAATCCGAGGCCCAGAGCTTTTCAATGTCCTACCAAATGAAGTGAGGAATCTCCAACACACCGACCTGAATAACTTCAAGAACCAGGTGGACAGATTCCTATACAAAGTCCCTGACCAGCCATGCGTGGCTGGCTATGAGGGCAGGAAGAGATCAGACAGCAATTCCCTCCTTCACCAAATTCCGCAAATGAGGCAGGACACTGCTGAGGGGTCGACCGCAGGTCGATCCTGAACCGTCGTTCAAACTCCCCTAAACTCAAACGGAAGTTCAACTAAATGGTTTCTAGTTCTTTGCCTGTCCTTAAGATTCAAGCGATATTGGTTCAATCAAGTTTGAAATTTTTTTTTTTTTTTGTTGTGTGTATGACTCGAATACAGGTGGACTTTAGGGGACACTCATAGAAAGAAACGCCTTTTCCCATATGATGATTAAATGAGCATGTAAGCATCTACAACTATACAGTTAAAGGGTCTATTGCCCCAAATTTAAGAATCGTGTCCTCTGCAACATGAATAGGATTTTCTTTATGCCCATTATAATCACCTGTTTCTCCTCTGCTCTCGCTGATAAGACCTGAAAGGCTTCTGGTTTTTGTTCAGGGACCGTAAATGTTAGCACTTGGGGTTTCATAATGCCAGCCTTTTGCCAAGCAATTTCTTCAATGGTGTCACCTAGGAATGCTGTATGATCCAATTCTAAAGAAGTGATTCCACACACAACTGGATGCCTGCAAAATACCATTCAAAAGTGACAGCAGAATGTTTACTCAAGGACAAAAAATAAATAAAATACAAAATTCAAGGTTACTATTAATGAATAGACCGAATATATACCCAATTTATTCTGTAATTAGTGATAGCAAGCCCAAAGTGAGCATATCAAGGGAACCATTTACCTTATAACATTGGTACAATCATGTTCTCCTCCAACACCAACTTCTACAATTGCTACATCCACCTCTTCTTTTAAGAAGATCTTCAGTGCAAGAACAGTGAGGAATTTGAAGTAAGCTGGCATATCACTCTGCTCAGTCTTAAGAAAACAAATTGAATTAATTTTCACAAAACAGACTGAAGTTATCATTAAAACTATTCTTGGTTTAGTGCCTTTTTAATCACAACCAACTTCCCAAAGTTGAATTCTGAACTACGCATGTCCACATAATGAGCTATAATAATTAATTTAAAAGATAACTTAAAAGATAATTTTAAAATATTTCTAATGAAGCTTTCAATAATAAAAAAACCCTGTACACGGGTGCATCCAAATAAATTTTTAATGATAGTACTAAGAAACCTGTCAAGGTGTCCACCAAAATTTGAAAATGAGATTTTACGACTCAGTTAATTTTCCGTTACTTTTTTATGACCAATAATTATGAACCTTTTATATGATATAGAGAAAAGAATAAAATTAATACTGAAATATAATGAATTTATTTAAGAAACTGTAAAACATTCGAGTCTTTAGCCAAATGCAGGAATGGATAACACAATATGGAGATTGTTTTTTTTTCTTTGTTTAACTATGATCTCAATGAGGAGGGGTCTGATTCTATTGAAAAATAAATTAATTCTCGAGGCAGTTTTATTCCTCAATGACCTTCACAGCTGCATTGGTCTCCTCACTCAGTTTTTTCTTCTTCTCTAACAGCACCATAGTTTGAACAGTTTTCTTCTTCCCGAAGTAGTTCTTTATGAGCAGCAAGATTTTTTTTTTTTGGTCACACAAAAGGCTCATACAAACAAAAGGGTACTTGGAATTACAAGCAAAACATTAAATTTGATTGAAAAATGGCTAATTTACAGAAAGCAATGAGTAATGTTAAATGGAGTTAAATCAGCTTTAAGGGGTGTACAAAGTGGAGTTCCTCGAGGATCAGTATTACCACCATTGCTGTTTATAATTTATGTCAATGATATTGATCCAAGGTTAAATTTTAAAATATTGAAATTTGCAGATATTAACTTAGTTGGAGTAATCATATTCAATCTGATTCGAATCAGTAAATAAATTGGGCAACTTATCAAAGGCAGGCAAGATTCTCCTTACATTCAGAAAGTGATAGTAAACAGTAAAAGCAGCCAAAGGCTGCTGCTGCTGCTGCTAGCCCTAGCCTGCACCAGGAAAATTTTTTTAAAAACTAAATGGGGGGGGGTTCAAAAGAAAAAAATTTAGGACTCGTCCCATAACTATGTAGCATTCATTCATTCATACGAATCTGAAAGAATCAGATAGGCTTACACAGTGTCAAGATAAATGTAGCAGTCATGTTTGTTAACCAAGTTAATGGGTGTGAAAAAACGTTTTTCTACAGGAAATAAATGTTAAAATTTAAATATACGATTCTGTTTGTATAAATTAAAGCATTAATCTTTTTAATTTTTAATATTGTAGAACTTATCTCATGCCCCCAGTAGATGACTGGCAGCCCTTCTTAACCCTGACGACTCCAGCAGCGCCAAATCTATAATCTTAAATGGAAACTCCTAAATAATCTAAGTGTTCTTTTAGGTTAATATAAAATCAAATAAAGGAGTAAGTGTAGAACCAAAACTATATAAATTCTTTTGCTAATATTACACTGGTATGCATATGAAATTGTTTTGTCTGCTGTGAGGGTTTTTTCAACTCATATATAATTCGACCATGCTGAATTCGAAAATGACATTGGTTTTCCTCAATCAGGTCAGGTTTTTTCTCTATTGGCCATTTATTATAAGTTCAATTTTATCCCCAAATTTATTGATTTTTTTAGCTTAAACACTGTAGATACGAGTAATATTATAAGAACACTCGTGAAAAATGAAAACATTGTGTGAATAAATACTTTTATTCATACAATGAATATGGAAAAAAGTTTATTGAGGAAGGAATGAAGTTTTTTTGGCTTTCCGTCTATGTTTTTCTTCAGGCACGTCTCGCTTCAAACACCAGCAATAGTCCGCCAGCATATTGATATCCCAGTTTCCCTGGTACCTCTCTTCCATTATTTTGATATCTTGGTGAAATCATTCACCCTGTTCCTCACTATAATCCCCGCAATTTTCAGGAAAATAGTCCAAGTGGAACCACAAAAAGTGCATTTTTATGGACATGAGCAACCCATGAGCTCTGAAAGCTTCCATCAAGTTTTCGACAATGGACTCGTATTCTGGACTTCTACGCTTGCCAAGAAAATCAGTGACAACCGATTTGAATGCCTGCCAGGCATTCTTCTCAGTTGGAGTCATTGCGTTTTTCGAACTGAGTATCCTTGATCAAAGTTCGAATTTGAGGACCATCAAAAACCCCAGCATTTAGTTTAGCATCAGATATATGAGGAAATTTACTCTCGAGATATCGGAATGCTGAACCCTCCTTATTCATTGATTTGATGAAATTTTTCATCAAGCCCAGCTTAATATGAAGTGGTGGGAGCAAAATTTTTGTTGGTGGTACAAGGGGCACTGAAACGACATTATACGACCCACGTTCAAAATTCTCTCTGGATGCCCATTCACGCTGTGCATAGTGCTTCTCATCCGCTCGGCTATCCCATTTGCAGAGGAAACATGGGTATTTCGTGTATCCTCCTTGCATTCCCAATACAAATGCCACAATCTGAAAAAAAATGAAAATATTTAAAGAATTTAGAGAATTTGTTCTATCAGATAAAAAAATCTATGCATTGGACTGTATCACTTCTGTGGGGAAGTTAAGTTTTCTTATACGCTCTCAAATAACCTTTGGAAAAACAACATAGTCAATAGCAATAGTTTACTTATGATATTAGTATTACCTTCAAATCTCCACAGATCCTCCAGTTATGTTGGTCGTATACGAGAGCATCCAGTAAAATTTTCATGTTATCGTAGCTCTCAGTAAGTTGTACGGAATGTGCTACAGGGACTGATGCAACCCTATTCCCAATGTTGAGAAGTACTGCTTTCAAACTTCGTTTAGACGAGTCTATAAATAGCCTCCATTCTGATGCGTTATATGGCAGGCCCAAGGATTCAATTAGCCCCTCAACATTGCAGCAGTACACTAAGGAAGAGGTATTTTCGTGCACTGCAAAAAATTTGCGGCATTCTTCCTCTCATTTCCTATACCAGGAGAATGTTGTTCCCGGAGCCAGCAAGTTGTCCTCTCAAAGTCGTGAGCCCAAGATCTCGGCAGCTAATTTGGAAAGTCCTAAATCCCTGGTAAGATCATTAAGTTTGGCCTGGTTGAGAGGCCTCGGCTCATTTGAAGCGGTATTTTGAGGTATATACGACTGGGACTGGTCATTGATTCATCATCAGAATCATCGAAGTCCAGGGTTTGAGGTGAGTCGGGTATTGGAATTCCAGGACCATGGGGTACAGGTCTCATAGCAGAAGGAATGTCAGGGTATACAACAATGTGTTTATTCTTCTTGTTAACTCCTGAAAATAGAAACACAAACATGGATATAAAACTTGCATATGAAATAGAAGAAGCATTCAGACAGTGGCGGCTTGTGAGCGAAAGCTGCGGTCTGTAAGATATGAAATAGGTCGATGGAGTCTGTATATTTTCTTTCTTTTTCATTCATATTGTCCCTTCGGGGACAATATGAATGAAAAAGAAAGAAAATATACAATCATTGTATATGTAAATGTAACTTGTATAACAATATGTATGTGTAAATGTATTTTCTATAACAATATGTATATGTAAATGTATGATTACCATTATGGTGAATATTATGCTATATATGGTGAATATTATGTCAAGTTTCATACGAGGATTTCAAAATATTTAAGAAAAATAAATTTATAAGCCCACCTTGGAGGTTTGTCATGCAGAAATAGCAATCTGTCACGTGATCCTTTCCTTCTCTCCAAATCATGGGAATTCCAAAAGGCAAAGATTTCGCTCTGCCTTTGCTCCATCTTCTCAAATTTTCAATGCACGTCTTGCAGCACATATGAGGGGCAAAATTTTTGTCCTGGTCCCCTAGCTTAATTCCAAAGTATGCTCTATACATTGTCTTCACAAATTTAGTGATTTGGGACTGGTTATTTGGCATGGTAACCGTCCCACATATGTAGCAGAATCTATTGGGATCATTTTTACACGCTCTATTCATTATGAAATATTTTATCTATATGCCTGAAAAGTAAAAAAAGATATTATACAAGTGAAACAAGTGATGATAGATGTTACTGTTCCAATTCCGCTTTGACAAAATCACGAAAAATTCTATTTTACTTATGAGGCCATAGCCGGATAACCTGAGCTGATTGAGAAAAACGGATTGCAGATTCGAAATCAGCAGGAAAAACTCTATAAGAATCACTTACAAAACCCTTGACAGCAAAATTGATGCATACCAGTGTTATTGGACTAGGACTTCAAACTTTTAACACTCTTTTTGTAAATATGGCACCAGGGAGCTTCTCCAGGGCATACCAGTACCTAACAAAGAGGAAGCAGTAAAGGGCCTCACCCTTCGAGCAGCTGATTTGTCGATAGCTTCTTGATGAAAGGGTCATTCCAAGTCAAATGAAACACCTCTGGGGTTGATCATCACCAATTATCCCGAAATTTTTTTTGCAAGTAGGCCTAGGGCAGATATACTCAGAAAAAAAAAGTTTTGTCTGCCCGTGCCTTGGGACCCGAGATATGGGGGCCCAAATTTGGGGGCTGAACGCATAGGGACAATTTTCAAATGATTATATCTCTGGTTCTAATTGAGCTAGAGAGTTGGTTCTGGTGCCAAATTAAAGAGAAAACATAGCCCTGCCACTTTGCTCTAAGTGACTGAATCAAAAAAATAATTAGGAAAAAAATGAGCAAAAATTTTTTTTAGGTTTTTGACCCCCTAAAAAAAAAGTCAACCCCCCCCAAAAAATTTCTAGCGACGCCCAAAAAGGCTCTCTATAACTCCAAAAATTTTAGCCTTGGCTGGGCTTTAGTATAGGCACCACAGCACAACATAAAACCAGTTTTTTGAATTTTTCATATTTTTACTTCAATAAAGTTATATTCTATTAAATGTTTTATTTTGCAAGGGTCTAGTAGTAGGTTTTAAATAGGACTCCTGACTAAAATATATTAATTATGTTATTTTTTTTTTTCAGATTAATGTTATTTTTAATAGCTAAAATTATTAAAAAAAATAGTATATAATTATAATGGACGATAAAAGTGTTAATCAAAGAAACTTAAAAAGAAAATGTGCGGACCCTAATAATCAGCACCCAGGACAGAAACGGGATAAATCCCTGAGGCATCCAACTAATGATATGACATATCTTCCGGCATATGGATTTACTCAAGATCATCGTTTTTGCAAACAATGTAGAAAAAAATTAGACATTGAAGCAGATGAACAAAAGATGAACGCGCAATCTCAAGGTAAAACTTCCATTTACGTATTAAAAACATATATTACGACCTTATTTTCATATGTAGGACTGTAGGTATCTTATTTGTATTTACTAAAATATATGTAAAAAAGTAAATCTTAATTTAACAACGCCTTCATTAATTGAATCAAATATTATACTTAATTCCACTATTGGCTGCCAAAAATATGTACATTAATATTTACTGCATAATAAAAATACAGAAATTATATTGACTCATACCTAAGCATATACTATGTATTTTTTTCAGTGAATTTGTTTAATAGTAATTTGTATTTATGTAATTAAATAAAATATGTATTTACAGATGAAGATCAGCTGACACAGTCGAGCAGTAATGAAACAAAGTTCTGGTTGTAGTAATGCGCCTATGCCGATCAACGTCTCATTTGAAGTACCTGCTAGTACGAGTGAACTCAATAAATCGCTTGTAGCAATTGGACAGTCCCCCATAAAAATAGATAAATTAAAAGGGAGTGTGTCTTACATTCCCAACAAAACTAAAAAAGTATATAATAGCCTTATGGAACACTTTAAAGTTTTAAAAGGAGCCCCGGACATTGAATTTGATCAAGAAGAGCAAAGTATAGGAACTGAAATAGAAAAAAAAGCTGGCTATTTCAATGAGATGATGCTCTCTCTAAGGAAAAATTTAATGAGAGCAGTAAGAGTGAACAAGTTAGAATTTTAACCCTATTACCTAAAAGTTGGAGTTTAAGAAGAACAGCAAAAGAATTTAACACTAATATATATCAAGCAAAAATAGCTAGAAAAATTTCTGAAGAGAGAGGAATTTTGTCCGATCCTAATGCTAAAACTGGGAGCAAAATTGAAGCAATGGTTGTTAATAGCGTAAAGGAATTTTATACATCAGAAGAAGTAAGTAGAGTTATGCCAGGTAGGAAAGACTATGTGAGTGTAATGGTAGATGGAAAAAGACAGCATATACAAAAACATCTGGTACTTTGTAATTTGAATGAGGCCTATGTGCTATTTAAAGAAAAATATCCAGAGGTGAAGATAGGATTCACAAAATTTGCGGAGTTCAGGCCAAAGCAATGTGTGTTAGTGGGTGCTGCTGGTACACACTGTGTTTGTGTATGAATTTTTTTGATTCAGTCACTTAGAGCAATGTGGCAGGGCTATGTTTTATCTTTAATTTGGCACCAGAATGAACACTAGCTCAATTAGAACCAGAGATATAAGCATTTGAAAATTGGTCCCTACACATTCAGCCCCCAAATTTGGGCCCCCATATCTCGGGTGCCAATGCCCAGCTGGACAAATATTTTTTTTTCTGAGTATATCTACCCTAGGCCTACTTGCAAAAAATTTTCATGATAATTGGTGATCAACCCCAAAATGCCTATTTTTGTTCCATTTGGCTTGGAATGACCCGAAAGCATAGTTCGTGCCTCGCCTTTTTGGCGGCTAGTCCACTCCACTCATTTGGGTTTTTCATTAAATAACACTAAGCAAGTATAGTGATAAAACACTGAATCCTATTTTACTTTGCTTTGTAAAAGAAATTGAATCTCTTGAGAAGTAAACTATCCTTGTGAAATGGAACTGAAAAGGTAACATCTTTATCCTTCCATTGAGATTTATAAACATTTCATTCTCTCAACGCATTGAGGGAGGGGACACCAATTGACCAAAGGATAACATGGTCATAACACGCAGTCAGGTGATCTTGTGTTTAATCTCTTGTAAAGAAGAACAGTGGATTGTCAGCAGTATAAACTCAATACAACAAAGCAACATACAGAGTTCACCTAAATGTCGAAAATGGCTGTCTAAAAGGAGAATAGCAATCATCAATCTGACATGGGTGTTCATTTCTCCTGAAATCTACATTCTATCAAGTCTCCCAGTTAGAGATGTTCATTGATTATAAAATATGCATAGGTTTTACGATTCCAACAAAATTTATGACTACGACTTCATGATTTAATTTTCCAAATTTATGACTTTTTTTATGACTTAATGATTTTCAGCTGTTTGATACCCTGATTTTCCAAATTTATGACTTCATGACTCATAACTTTTGATCTGGTCAATGCCCTACCTGTAACATAGCACACACAACAACAATATTAAACATATGAATAAAATAATTTCTTTCAGAACTTCAGCAATCAACCTGAACAGTTTTACTAGCTATTCACCATCCAGTATTTTTATATGTACGTATACTGTATATAAAATCCCTTACAGTTCTTAACTTAGAACAAGCTATGAAAAATACAATGAACAAGAAACCTGTCAAAACAACTGAACTAACAAAGTGACCATGAGTAGTAGTCTCTCCACCACATGGTCATGCAAGCCCCAAATTCTGACATTATTTATACCTACTTTCAATAAATGAAATACTAGTATGGTACAATTTAAAGCCTACATAGCCCCTATTTAATTCCATCACAGAGGTGCAGAAAAAAAAAGTCAAATTGTAAAAAAACAATGATGAAATATTTCATACTTTCCTTAAGAGAACTTTACTACTATAACAACCTAAAGCCTATTAGGTAGGTCAACCCTGGCTCAGTGGACAAAAACAATAAAAGGAAAGTACAGCATTGAACTAAAATTCTTAAATGATTCTTGGAGTTGATGTTTTTCTCATTGAGAGGAATTAAATAGGACTACAAGCCTCAAATGGTGTAAATGTTTGATAATTTTGGCTCACAATTTTTGTAAAAAAAATTTGCACTCAAAGAAGAAAATGTTGAATAAGAATCAATAATTCAACTATTTATAGTTGTTTTGGATATAAGCAAAACATATGATAGAGTGAATCACAATATTCTATTTAAACAATTAGAAGGCAGGAATGTTCTATATATTTTAAATGTTGAAATTTTGGCACACACACACAAAATTTTTACCGTTAGATGGGGCAATGTATTGTCCAAATGTTTTGGTTTCTAATGAGGTATCAAAAAGACTCCTTGGTCTCTCCTTTGCTGTTTCCATAATGTGTATATTGATGGATTAATTACTTCTTGAGGCAAGAGTCAGATGTTGTATAGATAACATGAGCATGGGTGCAAATCCTTACAAGACAGGGTACATGTACCCCGACTTCTTGAAGGCCAGGGACAAAGTATCAAGTGTACCCCCCCCCCCCAAACCACTATTTGGGAACTACAAGGAACTCTCAGTACGCTAATGGTATTCCAAAGTAATAAGGGGAACTACAGGGTGGGCGGAAAGTAGCTCCCTATTTTGGATTGGTAAAAAAATACGTATATTATCCATTTATTTCAGAAGAAATAATATGAAAAGGTAGGCATACATGGTAGGTTTTCTCTGAAATTCAATGTGGGCTCCAACTCTTTCCACCAGCTTCTGGAGCCGCCCAGGAATGGCGTCCACTGACTTTAGCAGGAACTCCGGCGGATGGAGGACATGACTTCCCGAATTCGGTCCTCCAGTTCTTCCAATGTCCTCGGTTTGGTGCAGTAGACTTCTTCCTTTACCCACCCTCAAAGAAAGAAGTCGCACGGTTACCGCTGAAAAACGGCAGAATCGGTTCAGTGTAACGGTGTGTGGTATGACCTCAGATCAGGTTGTGGGCCCGTTCCTTCTGCGCAACACCATGAATGCTGAGCGGTACCTTGCTATGTTGCGAAACGAGGTCTGGCCGGTTGTCAGCACATGGGAGAACATCGACGATCTGATATTTATGCAAGATGGCGCCCCTCCGCACTTCGCTCTTGTTGTCCGTGAGTGGCTGGATGCCCACTTCCCTGGGCGTTGGATGGGTCGTCGTGGTCCACATCAATGGCCAGCCAGGAGCCCCGACTTGACACCATGCGACTTCTTTCTTTGGGGGTGGGTAAAGGAAGAAGTCTACCGCACCAAACCGAGGACATTGGAAGAACTGGAGGACCGAATTCGGGAAGTCATGTCCTCCATCCCGCCGGAGTTCCTGCTAAAGTCAGTGGACGCCATTCCTGGGCAGCTCCAGAAGCTGGTGGAAAGAGTTGGAGCCCACATTGAATTTCAGAGAAAACCTACCATGTATGCCTACCTTTTCATATTATTTCTTCTGAAATAAATGGATAATATACGTATTTTTTTACCAATCCAAAATAGGGAGCTACTTTCCGCCCACCCTGTATATTACTGTATATGAATAAATATTTATTATTATTATTACAGTATATTACTTTTGTTACGATATTTAAAATACACATACAGTACTAAATATCCATTAATTTTGATACCAAAATGTGTCCCCTCACTTTTTTATAGGAAGTTGCACCCATAAACACGAAGATAAATAACTTGGTCTATGGCAATGATATGGCATTAATAAGCCCTTCAGTGAAAGGTCTGGATCATATAATAAAAATTTTAGAATCATATTCGCAGAAACATGACATTAATTTTATGTTACCAAACCTAAGGTTATGCAATTCCATCCTAGAAGGTCAAACCAAACAGTTATTATTATTTTCAAAATAAAGCAAGTACAAGAATTTAAGTATCCTGGTCAAATTATCACATAGTTAACATATACAAATGAAACTAGAGAGACTTTTTCAGACTTTCTGCACTAATATTCATAGGCAGCAATTCTGGATTAATTATAATAAAAAAAGGTTCCTGAAGAACCCTCAATTTGCTTTATGACAGATCCTTTAGACTGCCGCACAAGTTAGCTCCAAGATGCTCTCTCTCAAATGTTCACTAACTGCAACATTCTAAGCCTCCCTGAGGTAACAAGCCATGCTTAATACAGTCTAATGCAAAGAATCAAAAACGTGGATAATCCAGTTGTCTTGGCTATTCATCAGTCCTGCTTCATGTCTTCTAGACTGTGGACCTCTTGGGATGGAAGTGTTTGTCTGTAGTTCCATTTAACTCTTGCAATACTTTTTATTTTCTTTAGTATATACTACCTTTGGGAAGATGTCACTACTAATTTTATTATTCTTCATTCCATTGCATGTATTATTGTCATTTCCTTATTATCATAGTCCTTTTTTTCTTAAATTTAATGTTTAATTAGTTGTATCATTGATTACCTTGATGGACACCTTTTTATGGGATTTGTCTCCTGCCAATAAACATTATCAAATTAATGATGTAAGAGAAAAACGTACCTTACAAGCAGAAAGAGTCTCATAAACATCCCAAAAGTAATGTGAAAACTCTCTTTTTGTAATTGGAAGTCCATTTACACGAATACGCTCTGTTACCACCACTAAGTGAGGTGATGAAAAGAACCCAGTTTTGTATCCATGCTCCTTTAAGATGCTTTCTACAAATGCACCTGTTGAGCCTTTGCCTTTTGTTCCTTATAATTAGAAAAAGAAAATTAAAACCAACACAAGTAGCTCTATAGTATAAATAAGGTACAATCAACTGGGGATACTCGAGACAATTAGTTCTTGAGGCTTCAGTAGCATTTTTAAATTAAAAATGGCTGAAATTGGGGGCATTTTTTATTGTTTTACATACGAGTATATACAGTATAAAGTATCTGACTTTCTGCATACCAAGAAGGTCAATATGTCCCAAGTTACACCCACTGTCCCAAGTATACCCAGTTAACATAATCAAAAATTTTTCATTGGACTATAATTCAAATTTGTTGTGATGGAATGGATCTAATGATAGATGGGCTAATTCTCTTTCAAAACCACACCTCAAAAAACTTAACTGGCACTGATAATAGAACTCAATGGTTCCAATAAAGTAGTACCTTAAAGAGAACTGAATTAATACCATTATTCTAATAATGCTGATTGTTTTAAGGAGGAAAGCCAAAGATGGTGATGAACATTGAAATCTCCTAAAATAGAAATTTCAGCAAAGGGAGAGTGGGATAGAATGTATTCCACTTTGGAAGTGAGGTAGTCAAAGAATTTTGCATAGACAGTAGAATTAGGAGAAAGGGAAACAGCACAGATATTTGGTTTGAGATTGGCATGCAAGCTGCAGTCAGAGGGTGTAGAATTTGAAAAATTCAAGTTTGGGAATATGAGAACAAGTTAGATCATTGCATACATATACACAACATCCACCTTTGGAGTGAAATAGTGTAGAGAAAGTAAGAGGGTACAGAAAAGGGTTGCTGTCAGTCATCCCAGACACCTGAGATTCAGTAAGAAAAAGATGAGGTGGTTTAGAGGAGGAGAGGTATTGTTTAACAGATTGAAAATTTGGGAATGTTGCAAAAATTGATGAAAAGTGAATCATGCAGAAGCCCAGAACATCTCAAATGGGTGGGAGCAGATCCAGCCCAACCAGTGGTGTAGTATAATTTCTTCAGTGGGGTAACGCAACAATAATTTTTCTTATATCGCGTTTCTATAAAATTCCACAGCATTTTTACATTTTATGTACATTCCCAAAAACACAAAATTGAAGGGGTTAGGAAAGAAATATAGTTAGAGTATGTATCACAAAAATGTTCAGTAGAAACAGCAAAAAATATAAAAAATATAAAGTAAAATAAAACCAGTAGGGTAACGCTAAAAGTAAAATAAAACCAGTAGGGTAACGCTGTTACCTTGCGTTACCCCCGGGCTACACCACTGAGCCCAACTACCCAGGTCTGTGTTCCCAGTATCGGCAGTGGGGGAGCCAGGAGTAGGGACATTTATGGTCCCCCCCTAGGGGACTCAAAGGCTCTTAAAGTCGGTGCCATTTTTTTAAATTTGGAAAGATTATGTAGTGTCTGTGGTGTGTGGTGACATTCACTGTCCTTGATTACTAGTGTCAATGGTGACACACTGCCAACCTTTTTATTGTATTAATGTAGTTGTTGTTCTGTGACTAAAGTGTTCTTTTCTTTCTTTTTAGACCCTCTGTAGTAATGTGAATTGTAGTGTAGTTATATGCTGAATAAAGCCTAAGTAAGGTCACTGAATACAATTCACCTTAGCTTTCTATTAGTACAACTTATTCAAAATATTAATTCACATAGTTCATTATGGACAAATTCTTACAGCCAGAATGCCTGAATGTTTCACCTCATTCACTGAATGCATCCAAGGAATGGAATCATTGGTTCAGGACCTTCAGTTGTTTTTCAGTTGTTTTCTTGACTGTCACAAGTCATTTGCCAAACAATCTTAATACCTTGATTAACTTTGTATCTGCAGTAGTGTACAACTACATCGCAAATTGCACAACATACAAATCTGCCATCCAGGTACTCATATCTATGTTAAGCCAAAAAATCAAATCTTCACCAGACATCTACTAGCAACTTAATGACAATGTCAGGGAGAAACTTTGGATGAGTATCTCCAGGAACTCCATCAACTTAGCAAGGACTGTGAATTCAGAGCTGTCTCAGCCAAGCAGAATCGAGATGACTATATTTGTCCTCTTATTAATGGGTTACTTTCACCTATGATTCACTAGCATCTACTAGAAAACAAGTCTTGATTTGCCAACTGCGTTTGATCAGGCAAGTGCTTTGGATCTTGCTCAGTGAAATTCAGAATTTTACATTCAGGTGCCACTCTCTCAGAGCACTTCTGCTCATATTGATTTATCAGAATCTAATGCAGATTCAACTGAGAATTCCTCAGCTGCCACTGTTTGACATTCTTCCTCAGTTGCTGGCAAATGTTTCTTTTGTGGAGGATCCTGTCAAAATCAACATCAGGTCCAGCTCGAGATTCCATTCATCTCAAATGCAACAAGTCTGGCCACTTTGCGAGAGTATGTAAATCTAGTTCTCATGACAACACCCTCCTCAGCCAATGCGATGACCAATCTTGATTACCAAGGCCCTACTCTTGCTATGATAGTCGCAGGATTTCCAAGTTGTCTCCATTGTTGTTTTAAAAGTACTCATTAATGGCAAGAAGGCTACGGCTCTAATCAATACTGGAAGCTCTGAATCTTGTGTCAAATCAACTCTTCCAACAACTGGATTAGACATCACTCCAGCCTCTGGTACAATCGCTTTGGCTTTGTCTGACCTAACAACTCCATACTGGGACACTGTTGGGCTAGTGTACATTTATGGGGAAACTTGTATCCTAACACTAGGTTGACTGTTCTACCGAACCTATGTAGTGATGTGATACTGGGACAAGACTTCACAAGTCAACATAACAGCATGACAGTTAATTTTAGAGGCCCAAGAGATGGTAGTGATATAAACAATCCTTCAACTTTGTGCAAACTGACAGTAGCATAAGTGGATCCACTGTCACTTTTCTGTAATCTAAGTTCAGACTGCAGATCTATTGCCACGAAGTCTGGAAGATTTGGACTAGCTGAAAGAGCTTTCATTCAAGAGGAAATCAACAGAATACTCTCCAGTGGCATCATTGAACCAAGTCTTTCTCCTTGGTGCGCCCAAGTACTCATTACAACAAATGAATGTTACAGAAAAAGACTAGTTGTAGACTACAGATGATCAACAGATACACGCAACTTGATGCTTATCCTATGCCTAGAATTGACAATCTTGTGATAATGGATCGGACGCGGAAGCAACAGACCTTGGCCAGTGAGATCGCCAGATTTAACCCCTTTAGATTTCTTTGCATGGGGCTTTATCAAATCACACATCTATCAGACGAAGATTACGAGTCTTGAAAACTTACATATACGAACTGCTGCAGATAACATAACCCCGCAAATGCTCCAGAATGTGTTTAGAAATGCTGCAGAACGATTTGAGCTGTGCAGGGATACTGATGGGTGTCACATCGAATCCTACTCTTAATTATTTAATAAATGTTACCACTTTATCATTTTATGATTGAATTCCATATAATTTCCAAGTGCTTCACAAAAATAGATCCTGACTTTATGTACACCCTGTATAGACTATCATGCCCTAATACCGTATTTATTTTAAATATGTTAGGATTAATAGATTACTATAAGCAGTAACTGGGTTGAGTTACTGTATTCTGGGGAACAATAATCTAAAAGCCTCACTATGGTAACTTAAAATTAATCAAAAAGTTTAAATATTAAAAGCAATTGGGATCAAGCTCAGGCAATTTATGTTAGGAATCACACAAACTAATTAAAAATAACATATTGCTTCATTAAGCCTTAAAAAATGGTATAAATTTAGAGAATAGGGTAGCCTGTAATTTGTATAGCTACTGGAAGAAAAAAGTTACAGTATATATTTACTGTAATGTAACTAAAATATAAATTTTGGGGATGAGTCCTCATCTTTATTAATAGAAAACTTGAAAGTTATGCTTTAAGGTTATCTTCTAACATATTCCCACCCATGACTTATTCCTGTTTGCCCTTGACGCACTGAAAACTCAATCTGATGAATAAGGAGTAAAAAAAAAGTCTTAGCAACCAAGCCTGTTATAGTGTGGCTTACCTGCTAAATGAATAATTGGCAGTTTATCAAGCTCACTCAAAGATATACCAACTCTCTCCAAATACTTTTGTGTTTCTAGCGGGTTGTTAGAAATCCTCTTCTGTTTACCAATCTTCTCCAGAACCGAAGCATTACTTTGCAAGACATTTAGAGCCTGAACTGCTTCCTGGAAAGATAAAGGAAATCAAAATAATGGGCCTCAGCCAAGCCTACCTGAATACGATACAAATTCAAGTACAAATCACTGAAGGGCTGTTGCTGTAAGAATGTTTGCCCTTGTTTAACTACCAAATCCATATAAGTTGGAATGGAATGTCCCCTCCTATATTTGTGATCCTGACCTTTGGTGTAAGAACCTGATTCTTGCTTGCATCATCTTTTAGTGATATATGGTACATACGTGTATGAATTTATCAATTTATGTTGAGTAGCTCAAAGTTTTTTAATTTATGTCAAGTGGTTCAGAAATTATAGCCTGGACACAAATACCTCCATCTGACCTTCGACCTCTATTTGTGAACCTGATTCTTCTCATAATACTTGATCTTGTGATGATCCATTATGTTAAAGTTCCATCAATTTGTTGAATAGTTAAATTACACTGGGGAACAAATTTCAACTTTTTGTCTATTGAATTAGATTTGACAGTTAGTTCTAGGTAATATGGGTGCGCTGAGCACGAATTTTTACTCGGTTTTGCTCTATCAGGTCCTGATTTTGCTCAACACCCCTCCTCTTTCGTCGTATTCATAAAAAGGTTTTTTTCTCAATACTCGCTGTCTTTTTGCAGTTACACATTATGCAACTAGGTTTTTATCTAGGTATTTGTACCTATTGTTATGGTATTGTTGTATTATGTATATTTTTATATGTAACACCCTAAAAATATTTTTAATTTTGTCATTTTTAACCCATTTTAATATTAGTAAATTAAGCTAAAATATCATAGAATTCTAAAATTTTCTCGAGCGTTCCTGTTCTCTGTAGAGTATTCTAGAGGGACAACTAAAATATATAAAGCGACTCGTTTCCAGAGTTAATCAGTCAATTCAATCAGTCAGTCAGTCAGTCAGTCAGTCAGTCAGTCAGTCAGTCAGTTGAGTTAGTTAATTAAGTTTGGGCATTAACATAATTTTGAATTGGCATATGATTTAGTGAGTAATTTTGTCATCGTGATTTAATATAGTTGATTTAATTAGACGTAATTTATATTGTACCTACTCATCCGTGTTTCTAGTTTAATTTCATAGATTGTAAGTACCTATTTCATAATAAGTACCTATTTAAACTAATTTTTGTGTTTATATTTCAGATTTTCTTAAATTTATATGAATTAAGGGCTTTAAATACCTTTACAAATTGGCAGAACAATCAAGCAATATGTCATCAAGCACTAGAAAGTTCAAATGCAAAAACAACCCTGATTCCTTCTGTTATATATGTGGAAATTTTACACTTCCACATCAACGAGCAAATATAACTGACTTCGTAAAAAGAGCTTACTTAGCTTATTTTGGCATAAAACTGGGGGACCAAGATAAATCGTGGGCTCCACATAAAGCCTGCACTATATGCATTGAAAGACTGCGACATTGGACGAAGGGTTCGGATTCAAAAATACCTTTTGGAGTTCCGATGGTAAGTTTATGATTTCATAAAACTACGTAATTTAATCACTAGTATACTGTAACTTACCTAAATGTAATTGTAACTTAGGTACATAAACAAAAATTTACAGAAAATGTTTATAAGAATCTCAAATATTGCATAAGGTTGAACACATAGAAATGTTAAATGTTTGGGTGATAACTTTTGATAAAATTCATAAAAACAAGTCTCTCGTCGCTTTTGTTAACGCTTTACAATTTTTTTTCCATATCAGGTGTGGCGAGAGCCTACTAACCACGAGACCGATTGCTACCTTTGCTTTGTCAAGACTTCGGGCTTCACTAAGAAAAATAAACATTGTATCGAGTACCCAAATTTCGACACCGCGATACGACCTGTGCTACATTCAAATGAGATCCCCATTCCAAAATTTAAGGGTCTGCCAACTCAAGAATTAGTTGAAGATGTTCCTGAAAATATTGTTATGCACTTTGAGGAGTCAGACACCGATTTTGACCCCAGCGTATTTGAAAGTCAAAACGATCCGCAAAAGTTTAACCAGGCCGAGTTGAATGATCTTGTAAGGGATCTAAATTTGCCAAAAAAGGCTGCGGAAATTTTAGCTTCAAGACTTAAAGAGAAAAACTTGCTTACTTCAAACACATACATTTCATTTTACAGAAAAGAGAAGAAGAACTTGTTAAATATTTTAGAACAGAGGATAGTTTAGTATATTGCTGCGACATAGTTGGTTTGTTAAAGAAGATGGGGGTTGAGTCTTACGATGCAAATGATTGGCGCTTGTTTTTAGACAGTTCGAAAAGAAGTCTTAAGTGTGTGTTGTTGCATAATGGCAATCTATACGGCTCGATACCGATTGGGCACTCAACAAAATTAAAAGAAAAGTATGAACATATAGAAAAGGTTTTAAATCTTATCAAATATAGGGAGCACGAGTGGATCATATGTGTTGACTTAAAAATGGTTAATTTTCTGCTAGGACAACAAGGAGGGTATACTAAATATCCCTGCTTCCTTTGCTTATGGGACAGCAGAGCCAAGGAAGAACATTATTTCAAACAAATCTGGCCAGCACGAACATCACTTACTGTCGGAGAAAAAAACGTAATTAATCCACCTTTAGTGAGCAGAGATAAAATCATATTTCCTCCTCTGCATATAAAACTAGGCCTCATTAAACAATATGTAAAAGCTTTAGATACGAACGGCGAGTGTTTCAAATACATAACTTCAAAATTTCCAAGTTTAAGTTATGAAAAAATCAAGGCGGGAATTTTCGACGGTCCACAAATAAGAACAATGATTAAAGACAGCAATTTTCCTAATGTCATGAATGAACGCGAAAAAAATGGCTGGTTCTCATTCGTGGACTTGATAGAAAACTTTTTAGGCAATTATAGGGCAGATAACTACGAAGAAACCGTAAAAAAACTTTTAAGGGACTACAAAGAGTTAGGTTGCAATATGAGCATAAAAATGCATTTTTTTAATAGCCATCTTGACCAATTTCCAAGTAATTTAGGTGATGTAAGTGACGAACAAGGGGAGAGATTCCACCAAGATATCAAAATTATGGAGGAACGGTACCAAGGCCGCTGGGATTCCCACATGATGGCTGATTACTGCTGGTGCTTGAAAAGAGACCTGCCATCAACAAGCAAATACGCTAGAAAGTCTTACAAAAGAAAATTTTTGCCACAGTGAAAGCTTCATATCTGTTTGTTTTTTTATTTTAAGTCATTTCTATCGTTATAATGTAATTTTACTGTAGTTTGAACTGCTTGTATTCATGAAACTTGAAAAAAAAATTTAACACATGACTTAATTTTTTAGTCCTAATTTGAAAAATCTGGAAAATGGCACATAGGCTGTCGACAAGAATCAGGACCTGATAGAGCCAAACCGAGTTGAAATTCGTACTCAGCGCACCCAAATTACCTAGAATCAAGTGTCAGATATCATTCAATAAAATACGTGTTGCCCAGTGTTATATACAGCCTTCCAAATTTACTTGGTCAGGGACATAAATGTGGTTATTCAGTTACAATACCTAAATGCACTAATGAAAGCCAGAATTATCCTCTTTCTCCGAGATATTAAAAATATAGCTAAGCTTTATATTTTCAGATATTTAAATGATTCTGACTAAAATTTAAGGTCAGACACTTAATTTACTAGACCCAGGACATATTTAGAATGTAATTACAAAAATAACTACCCCCTATGTCTGACCACAACCACTGGCATTGTCAGTAAGAGAAGTTTGGCAGAATTGATGCACAAATTTTAAGAACAGGAGTGAAGTGACTCCCAAAATATCAAAGTGGCTCCAAATCCTTTAGAAAACAGGAAAAAGTGATGCAAATATCCTATCTAATAATACTATTTATCTAAAAAGTTACTCCAGATCCAAATCTAATATGATAGCTTGAAAAATGATGCACTGGATAAGCAAATTCCTACCATTTATCTTAATTTGGATCACATACTATACAGCTTAACCTAGTTGATATTAAATAATGCCAATACACTAAGCATACCTAGTTCTAATGTGACCTAAGATCTACTCTAACTTGGCTAGCTCCAACAGTGGAATGACCAAAACTACAGCTTCAATCTTAGCTTCAGCCTTTAACTATAGCTACAAGTTCAGTTAAGCTACTAAGGTTAAGAAAATAAGATGCATAACAATAACTCAAAGCAAAAGAAAACTTTTGCAATAGCCTACTGGTGTTTGATAATTTTTAGGTTTATATTTTAAATAAAATTACTTTCAAGTAATATTAAAAATGTGTGTGAATGTGTATACATAGTGAATTTAAAGACTACAGATGCAGTTCAGAGTCCATAACAGTCTGTAATACATTCTTGGTAGCTAATATGTTAAATTAGGTTAGGTAAAGTTAGTAATTAGGGGCAATGGACTGTCTGAACTGCATCTGGATTCTTGAATTTTACTATATACCATAGAGTTTCATGGCCACCAGATTCTTTAATCAAAAGAAAATTAGTAACCTTTCCCATTTTATATGTTGGATCAATCAGGGTGAATCTTATGCCCAGTTCAGGCATACACTAAGTTAGAGGGTTCTAAGTTAGTTAGTAATTTCTCATACCTATCATTTTTTTTCATAGGCACTGCTACAAAACTAGATATTTAAAACACACACGACATGGTTGCAAAAATCTATTTTCTATACCATCATATTCCCCTATTCTCCAGGAATAAGTCCCGGATAATGACATGATGCAAGTTTGTTACTAGTCCTAGCAAAATTCAGTCCTGTTTTAAAGGGGAAAAACACCAAGTGCAGAAAGCAGATAATGGGAGAATCCTGTGGATACTTGTGATGAACTCGGAGTGCAGTCTAGTTGTTATTATTATTAATACAATAATCTACACCCATTTCTGATCAAAATAATACAAACTATCAAAATCTGCCAATTTTTGGCAAAGTTATGGCAATTTCTAATTTACAAAACTTTAGAGTTCATTTACCCAAAACAGTTTTGCCAATTTCATCACGAGTATTCACAATGCCTCATAATATATACCAGTATACATAAAATGAGCTAACTTGGCAAGCCTTGGGCCAAATTGGATGGATTGGGTCCTATTTAAGGATTAAGTTTGTAAAGCAAGATGGTTCTTGGAAGGTGACTTCTGAACCTAAGGTTCATTTGACTAGATCTAGGGAACATTCTACATTTGATAATTAAATGGTGAATTTTCAGAATCCAGAAGCAGTTCAGAGAGAGTCCACACAGCTTAGTAATACACTATGTTAGTAATTATGGACTTTCTCTGAACTACCAGACTGCAAAATATGCTCAAATTTTCCAATGTGATTATGTGTCACATGAGAATATTCCCATAACACTCTTGGGCTCATGTCATTTCATTTGGAAAACATGAAGCCACTCAGGCCTATCGAGGTAATCCAAGTCATGAGCTACATTTTAATAATAATAATAATAAAATTGGATCACCTGAAGATCCATCACCCCAGCCTTTTTTAGTTAGCTTTATAAGGCTAACTAATGAAAATATCACAACCTAACCTAACCTAACCAATCATTAGGTCAACTGTACACCCTTGATGATCAGTTAGGTTAGGTTAGGTTATGATATTTTCGTTAGTTAGCCTTACAAAGCTAACTAAAAAAGGCTTGGGTGACGGATCTTCAGGTGATCCATAAAATCTTGCAAGATGTCAAACTCAAGTCAGCTAAATAATATACAACTTTTTACTACCACCATAGTAGTCTATATGACTGAAGCAAAGAATATATACTATATACAATCTACAAACTCTCTCTTTCACTCATTAAAGTGTCTAAATTTTTCTTAAAATTAACTAATGAGCTACTGTTTACCACATCATATGGGCAAGTCATTCAAAAATCCACCACTATTACTGAAAAAGTATTTTCATAGATAAAGTCTACAAGTCTATTTTCTAATTTTCTTATTATGCCCACAAGTTATCCCAT
Organism: Bathynomus jamesi; assembly: GCA_023014485.1. Taxonomy (NCBI): domain Eukaryota; kingdom Metazoa; phylum Arthropoda; class Malacostraca; order Isopoda; family Cirolanidae; genus Bathynomus; species Bathynomus jamesi. Next base: position 1,451,798 of record JAJOZX010000145.1, on the reverse strand, counting down.
CAGTATCTGGTGAGAAAAAGTTGCATCTAAAATGTCCAAACCTGAAAACATTTTGAACATTTGTATCATATCTCTGCTCATACAAAGTCTCAAAACTAAACATCTAATTCCTTTAATCTATCCCTGTATTCCAATCTTCTTAGGTTTGGGATAAGCTTCATTGCTCTATGTTGCACACCAAGTATATCAATATCATTCTAAGGTGTCTACATCACATTAGACTAGACTGCAGAAGCTGAAAAATTCTCTTAATATTCCCATTTTTAGAAAAATTCTAACTTCCGAAATTGCGAGTCATGCAATATAAAAAATTCTCACACAGTATTTCAGTCTTGCACTGATGATCTTTAGAAAAAATTTCTCTCAAATCAAAAGCTTTATTTCAGTTAAAACTCTTACCCAATGTATCATGCACAGGCAGGCCCAAGTGTTATGCAAAATGTGTTCATGCAACATCAAAATATGGCAAAACTTTACTATCCAGAGGGTGACCAGTCAAAATGCTCCCATTCTAAAGTAACCTAGCTAGGTCAACTGTATGTCCTTGATGATTGGTTAAGTTGTGATATTTTCATTAAAATTCTTTTATACCACAAAGGTTTCCCATAGGTTTTGATTAATAAAATTAATCAAAACCTACAGGAAAATTATTGAATGCCCATTTAGGTCAACTGTTGACAATTGGTTAGGTTAAGTTGTGATATTTTCATTAAAACGAACGAAAATATACTTTTGCATGATTAGTTTCATCACTGTTGTATAGTATTCTATAAAAGGGGAGATATGCTATTAATTTTATGCATGTAAATTCTGTTATCATCATCACTTCTATACCTACTTTTGATGAGGGGATTTCTTGACTAGTAACCATTCAGACAGAGTCCATAACAGCTTAGTAACATGTTAAATTAGGCTAGGTTAGTAATTAGGGCACTATGGACTGTCTCTGAAGTGTGTCTGGATAGTAAAATTTTATAAAAAATTGGAGCAGATTCTGCAGTCTGAGCATCAAGGTAAGAATTTTTCATGGTGTGTGGAATTCTCACAATTTGGAAAACAAGACTTTTCCAAAAATAGTATAATCATGAGAATTTTGCAGTCGGGACTATGTCTGAATTCCAGAATTTTACCAATTTAATTGTTGTGTGTGTCAGATTTATAATGCTGAACACAGTTCAATAGCTTTCTTGGACTAAGACTTTGCCTAGGCTTATACAATGAATTTGGGATCCTATCACCTTATGCAAATTTAGGTAAAGATTCATTAGTGCACATGGACAGAACTCTATATTGATTTTTATACAAGGAGATAGAGCAAGAGCAAAAAAACATGAAAATACTTTACTCCATAGTGTTTTCCTCAAATTTATATTTCAAGTTATTTGCCTTTTCAAATTTACTTCAGAAATTACAATTTGGAAGGATTAAGTTCACACCAACAAGTTTGCAGGATATATTGTTGACAGGATACTACACTGTTAGGTTAATTAAATGCCCAGTTAGGTCAATTGTACACCCTTGATGACTGGTTAGGTTAAGATATGATATTTTCATTAGTTTAAACAAAAATATCATGACTTAACCTAACCAATCATCAAGGGTGTACAGTTGACCTAACCAGGCATTCAATTAACCTAACATAGTGTAGTGTAGTGTATTTTATCAACAATATACCAATATCCTGTGAACTTATTGGCATGAACTGAAATCCTTCCAAATTATAATTTCTTAAGTAAATTTGAAAGTACAAATAACTTGAAAAATATAAATTTATGAGGAAAATGCTATTGAGTAAAGTATTCTTTTCTTTTTTCTTTTGCTCTATCTTACTGTATAAAAATCAATATAGAGTTCTGTCCATATGCACTAACAAATCTTTACCCAAATTTAAACCAATTTGAAATTGATGGGTTCTGATGGATATCATGAAATATCTTAATCAACATAAGCCATGTTTTGGTTCTTTTCTAAGTATTTCTTTACTATTACACCAGTCTCCAGTAGAAAGTTTTAAAAGCTGGTTTTCAATGTTAAGGACATGACTTAAATATGGGTATAAAAATAGGTTAAGTTAGGTTAGGTTAGGTTGGGTTAGGTAAAAAAGGGTAGGAAGTTTTTAAAAGCTTTAAGCTTCAATAACTCTAACAAATCACTTGCGACGGAAATAAGTATCATTTTTTAATTCAGCACATTGAAAAACATTGAAAACCAGCTTGGGGTCAGTTCTGTATTGCTACCCCACGCAAAATATGATTGATTCATTGCACTGGTGGGGGATAAAGTAGTTTGGCTGCAAAAAAAAAAGTATACTAATCAATTTATGATGTGGGATCTTTATGGGGGCTCTGCCCCCATACCCCTGAGACCTAAATTATACAAATGATAACATGTGCCCACCTTGCCTGGGTAGCCGGAGCCATAAGGATGAATGTAAAGGATAAAAAAAGTTAAGTACACTTTTTAAAATTTATTACAAACCAATATTTTCTCATCAGGGTAATTGTATACAATATCCCCCTCACCTCAGTTTCTAATAAAAATTATTGCAATGCATAGAAAATAATAAATAAAACCTTTGGATATATTATTTAATTAACAATATCCATTTGACGTGACATTTTCCGGATTGGGCTATTTTTTCACTACTCTGCGACTTAATTGGTTGGTTGGTTTCTATTCTGGCTATTTTTTTTTTCTAATTGGATTCAGTTTGGGTAATACCTCAGTTTGGTCATGTTTATGATAGAATTATGACGTGCTGTTCATGTGATTTTGACTGAGAACTTGATTCATCATGTGTCCTAAATGAAGACTAAAAAAGTGCATAACTTAACATGCTATTACATTATTATTTGTATAATTTAGGTCTCTGGGGTATGGGGGTGGAGCCTCCATAAAGATCATGCATCACAAATTGATTGGTATAGGGTTCACTTTGTGATGCATGATCTTTACAGGGGCTCTTCCCCCATACCCTGAGACCTAAATTATACAAATGATAATGTAATAATTTATGCACTTTTTTAATCAAAAATACATTTTTCTAGGTTAGTTTCTGAAAATAAATAATTACATGCTATAAATAAAGGTTTTACATCGATTGTGAAGTCAATTTCATAAAATTGAGGTGAGGAGGATGTTGTATACAATTACCAACATCAGTATTAGCAAAAATAAATTCACTATATTGAATATTTTTATCAGAAGTAGAAAACCATGGTTGTTTTTTACTAACAAAAAGCACCCAATTTTTTAATAAAATATATATATGAAACTACATTTTAATAAAAAAATGTGGGGGGGGCAATACGGAACTGTAGCCACCAGCTTTTAAAACTTTCTACTGGAGACTGGTGTAATAGTAAATATTTACCCTTTTCTAGTCTAACAACTACTTGACACATGGTTGAGCTTCAGCATGAAAAACTTGGCAGGTGATGCACAGATTTGTAAAAGTGAAGTCAATTCAACATCCTAAAGAAAACAGGAAAACATGAGGTACATACTCTATCTAATTAATCTGAAAAGTGACTGACTCCACTAGTTAAATCTGGTACCAATATTTCTTCTGATCTGGCAAATTCCTGCCAAATTTCTCAATTTGGTTCGAGCTCAGGCCTACCAAACTTCAAAATCATGTCTTAAAACAAGTGAAGTTGTAAGACCAAGACAATCTAACTCAAATGAATATTACCTCATACTGAATATTAACTGCGTTCATGCTATCTTTTCTGTGCTGGTCAATGAATTTTAACGATCCTGCCATTGCTTTTATCTCCGAGTTCGAAGGTTTAAGTTTTAATAAACAAGATTTGTTTAATAAATACTTGCTACCTCTAAAAAAACAACTGCAACAGTAGGTGGGGAAATTCATATTACAAATACAGTATCATAAAGTGGAATCGGCAACCAAATATTTAAATTAAAACGACCTTCAAAACTCAGCAAACAACCAATGATAGCTAGTGTACCCGAAAATTGATACCTTATTTCAATGTCTTCAATTAAACGTTGTATCCCCAAAGGAACTTCAATTATAAGCCTTGCGGACTCGCAGCTTATCACCTCAATGGTACGACTGGCCTACTTTTTTCTGAAAATTTACTGGTTATGCGAAGTTAGCGAAGTGTACATGCGGGAACACCTACAGCCAAACCTCATCAAGCTCCCAGAGTGTATGAACTGTTACAAGAAAATTCACCAAAAAAAATTTTTCTGGCCTTTGTCTACCAATGAATGTCAAAAAATGCACTAAAATATTAAAATGACCCATCAAATACCCACTTCAGATTTAAAATGGATGGATAAATCTCGGACAAAAATAACAGGAACACTTATTTACTTTCAGATATTTTTTAGCAACTTAAATGAGTTACAGTAAAAATTCACTTCAGGTCTTGAAAAAGCCCCTCACATAAATTGCAGAAAAAAAAAAATACATATATTAGCGTAGCCAGAAAAAAATTTGGTGGGGGCTTTATTTTCAATTGATGTTTTATGTGTTCACTTATAATGTTAAGTTATAATTGATGTTTTATTGAATGTTTTATTGGTCATTTTTTGATAGTCACCAAGACAGTGTTTTTCGTCACCGGACAGTGTTTTTTCTGGTGTGTTTTTAGTTGATTTGAATGATTTTGACCATCGTTTCTATAGCAAATCACTCGTTTTTTAGTTAACGTGATTTTCGTTAGTTTTAACGAAAATATCACGACTAAACCTAACCAATCGTCAAGGACGTACAGTTGACCTAACCGCGCATTCAATTAACCTAACCGGGTATTTAGTTGACCTAACCGAGCATTCAATGAACCTAACAGGTCAAAATCATTCAAATCACCTAAAACCACACCAAAAAAACATTTTTCATCAGAAATTTTAGAATCAGATGACCAAAGAAGGTTTACCTAACCTTATCGTAGCCACGTTTTCCCAACCCCCGTTATAGGCCGTTACCGGACCCGTTATATCCTTAAAGTCTTACCTTGACCTCTAAAATTTCTGATGAGAAATATGTTTTTTTGGTGTGTTTTTAGGTGATTCGAATGATTTTGACCTGTTAGGTTCATTGAATGCTCGGTTAGGTCAACTAAATACCCGGTTAGGTCAACTGTACGCCCTTGACAATTGGTTAGGTTTAGTCGTGATATTTTCGTTAAAACTAACGAAAATGACGCTAACTCAAAAACGAGTGATTTGCTATAGAAACGATGGTCAAAATCATTCGAATCATCTAAAAACACACCAGAAAAATATTTTTCATCAGAAAAACACTGTCCGGTGACCAACAAAAATTGACCAAACACTGTCCGGTGACTATCAAAAATTGACCGTTTTATTAATATATAATGAAGGTCAATTTGTTTAAAGATTTGGTCAGTTCGGCACACCTCACTTGATCCTCCTCAAAGCGTCATAATTTTTTTGTGTTTTTTAGGTTTTTTTTAGATGTTCTGGAACCCTTAACCTTTTTCTTGACTTCAACATTTCGGGGGAGCTTTAGCCCCCTCAGCCCTCCCTATGGAAAACTAATGAGTGGGTAGTTGGGAGGTAACGAAAATGGTTCACTGAGTAGGTAGGTAGTTAATCTAACAATTATTAAATTCCTTTTATGTCAATAACTGGGTGGATGAAACCAATTGGTTGCTCACCAGAGTTATTCTCCACACTAGTATTATATACTGTGTGGGAGGAGCGTGCTCGATAAGATACATTACCGCTCAACCAACCGAGGAAAAACCAAGACAACGCTGGTGAAAAAAGCCCCGCGAAGAGGAGAACAAAGGAGAACGAAAACGAAGAACGGGGCGAGAGGACGTACCAGCAAGTGCGCTCTCGACAACACAACCGGAGAAGGGAGACACTCCAATAACTAAAGTAAGTGACTAATTGAGTTTTTAACCCATCAATTTAATCACATTAAATTAAGCTGGGTCAGACAAGTTAGGCCTACATTGTGGCCTAAGACCCAGCATCAACTCATAGCTTAACAAAGGTGAAGGTAGATTGCCCTAACCTAATCTTGTGAGGAATCCTACTGTGGACCTCAATTTATCTGCCCGCTCTGGACCATTTCTGGAATCTCTAGGCTGACCCCTCTAGGCTAGACTTGATCTACTCTATAGTTAGACTGGAGATATAAGGGGTGGGTTAATTGTGGACCAATTCATACAGAGCATTTTTCGCATTGGTGGTCCGTGTGTGGGGAATTTACAAACCTTAACCTTACTTAACAAAAATTGCAGAATTAGGCTAAATGTCTAGCCTAAGCCTAAGCCTAACATAATCAAGCCTAATTAGGTCTACAACCTAGGGCCTAACTAGGAAACATTTACATTTAAGGAGTCTCATTCTCTTATAAGCTTAGACCTGAGTGACATAAGTACTTGGGGGGATTAAATCAAATTTAACTCGACTGTTTTGTCTGTGCTCTCTCTTCTCTGGTAATTTCTTCTTGTCCTCTATTTCATTACGATCCCCAGTTAAACAATTTTGACTTAGACATGGACAGTGCGGAATTGAAAAAGTTAAAAAAGAAAAGGGGGGCAAAGTTGGGAGCTGTTACAAAGGCTGTGAACACTTTTAACAATATTACACAACCAGGCAAGGAAAATTTAGAGAGTGTAATTCTTAAATTGAAACTAAAAAGAAGGAAATAATAGCCATTAATGAGAGTATTTCAGAGTTAGTTGAATCCGAAATGGCTGAAGAACAATTGATAGACCTTTACGCTGATGATGATGATCAGGTAATCTCAATTGAACAGCAAATAAGGAGACTACGGTCTCGTTTGACTGACTTAACACCAAAAAAACCTAATTCTGATTTTAATCAAAGTAGGGCTAACCTTCAACAAAATTTAAGTGGCATGCTAAATCCTGAGTCACAAGAATTGAGGGCTCAGTTACCCATTTTGCTAGTACCAACATTTGAAGGGGACACGGTACAATTCCCATCTTTCATTGACAAATTTGAGAATTTAATAGGTAATAAACCTTATATTTCAACTGTTGAAAAGTTTAGTTACTTAACTAGTTCCCTTAAAGGCCCAGCCTATAACCTAATAGCCTATTTACCAGCCGTAGGCAGTGGCGGTTCCTCATATGGGCAATATGGGCAGCCGCACAGGGCGGCATTTGTGGAGGGGCGGCATGAGCGCCTGCAAAAAAAATAAAAATAAAAATAAGAATAAATAAATAAAGAAATAAATAAAATAAAAATAATAAAATAAATAATAAAAGATCAATAAATATATTTTTATTAATAAAAAACCATCTATTGCATTTTCCATAAACCTTCCCATAAAAGACCTAAACAATGCAAAATGCTTCCAGATTAATATTATTGGGAATAAAGGCCCATACTTTAACATATGTAATGTTATTTTTCTGGGTTTGGTTAAATAGTGAAATGTATATTATTTATTACAGAACGAATCTTCACACTAAGCCACTAAGGTCTGTCAAATAACCGCAAATGGATAAGAAGAGGTCAAAGCTATCAGGTGCTCAGTTTAGAAAAAAGAGGAAAGAAGAAGAGGAGAAACGAGCAAAAGATAAAGGTATAGAGCTATGTCATCTACTCTTCACTGCTATATTGCACTGCTATTTTGTGATATAGCTTTCTGAGTCATTTGAAGTGTACTATTATGTATATAATTAGCCATTAACCAAGGAGGTTGTATTATTCATTTGTTTCCTATTCTAAAAGTTTAATAAATTGTGCTTAATAACATGTTAAATTAATTGTACTAGCCTATTCATGCATTGGTCTGTTATGTTCTATTTTACTATTTGCAGGGGCACTTTTGAAATATTTTGGAACACCCTCTGCCACTAGCCAGGATGAGAAGCCGTCTACTTCTGCCATTATTGAGGCTGAGGAGCCATCTACCTCCTCAGCCTCACATATGTCTCCACAAATGCAGTCTGATCCTGAGGATGAAGACCCATTTGCTTCTACTTCTCCCCGGCAGGACTCTTCAGGTGAGTTTGTGTGCACATATGTCTGTGAGTGTGTGTGCGTGTGTGTGTGTGTGTATGTGTGTGCATCCCTGCAAAGCATTTTGCAAACAGTTATAAATTATAATGTTATTATCACTGGGTCTGGGTTACTGGGTATGTGTGGTGTTTCACCACCATAATTCCATAACACCACCACCATAACAAAGTGCTGTGAATAATGTGTTATCTAACTTAGGTGTGTATACTAATGAGTAATGCTCTTGTTCTTTCTATTAGAAAGGCCTGGAGCAGAATCGCCTCCTGAGGATGAGTCTCTGTCCACCGACCCTGCTAACTGGCCTTCAGTTCTGACTGAGAGAATTCGGACACAACTGGTTTCCAGGGGACCAAGTCAAGTACCATCTGACTTTGTATTCCCTAGAAACGACAGTGACGGAAGAAGTTTCCACCATCAATACTTCAGGAAGTCATTGGTTAGTGGGGAAAATATAACCAGAAGTTGGTTGGTCTATTCCTTAAAAAACAACAGCCTTTTCTGTTTCTGTTGTACATTATTTTACAAGAGGAAAATAAATTTAACAAGTTTGGGACTCTCGGACTGGAAGCATGCAAGCTCATTGCTCACATCACATGACAACAGTTCAGAACACCTAAATTCTATGAAAATCTGGAAAGAACTGGCAGTGAGGATGAGAAAGGGGGAGACCATTGACAAGCAGGAGATGGCACTTCTGGAGGCTGAGAAGTTGAGATGGAGAGCGGTGCTGACACGTCTCACTGCTATTGTGCATTCTCTGGCAGTTAGGAATTTGGCACTAAGGGGACATACAGAAAAATTGTTCTCACCATCAAATGGCAATTTTCTGAAAGAAGTTGAAATGATGGCACAATTTGATCTATAATGCAAGAGCACATTAACCGTGTCCAAAAAGGGACCTCCAGTCACACCAGCTACCTCGGCCACCACATACAAAACGAACTCATTGATTTGTCGAGCAGCAAGACCATTTCAGCAATGGTGAGCGACATCAAACAACAAAGTTTTTTTCAATAATTCTAGATTGCACTCCAGATATCACACCACTGAACAGTTGTCAGTTGTGATTCGGGTTGTGTCACTGGAGGGGAAGCCCCATATAAAGGAACATTTCATGGGGTTTTTGGAGGCAGAGGAGTCCACTGGTCAACATTTGGCATCTCTGATTCTGAAGAGACTGGAGGAGCTAAAAGTTCCTTTCATGGACTGTAGAGGACAATCATACGACAACGGGGCCAACATGAGGGGAAAAACAAGGGTGTTCAATCCAGGCTCCTAGAAATTAATCCCAGAGCTCTGTTTGTTCCATGTGGGGCTCATTCTCTGAATTTGCTTGTGGCCGATGCTGCTAGGGATCTATTGATGCCACAAGTTACTTTGGCATCTTGCAGAAGCTTTACAACTTGTTTTCAGCCTCCACACAACGATGGGCCATTTTGAAAAAACATGTGAACATCACATTGAAGATGTGGTCTGATACAAGGTGGGAAAGCAAGATCAAGAGTGTGGAGCCCCTGAGATATCAGGCAGCTGCAGTGAGAGATGCACTGATCGAGGTGAGGGACCACACCAAAGACTCTGTAATAAAGGTCGAGGCTCAATCTCTGTCAGAGGAGGTTGGGTCATACCGCTTCGCCATTTGTTCAGTGGTGTGGCATGACCTGTTGTGCCAAATTCAGCATGTGAGCAAGCAGATGCAGTCTCCTAGCATGCACGTTGATGTTGCAGTAAATCTCCTAAAAAAAACAGAGAGAGGTCTCCGCAATTACAGGGCAACAGGTTTTGTGGCTGCACAAATGGCAGCCACAGATATCTGTGAACAAATGAATGTGGAGGCTGTGTTAAAACAAAAACGGCTGAGGTCCACAAAGCGGCACTTCTCCTATGAAGCATCTGATGAGCCCTTGATTGATGCTTTGAAGAAGCTGGAGGTGACATTTTTCAATGCAGTGGTTGATGCTGCAACATCAGCCATTCAGGAAAGATTTTCCACGTTGGAAATTGTGGGAGAGAAGTTTGGAGTGCTGACACATTTCCAAAATCTCACATTTGAGGAGCTGACAGAACAATGTGTGAACCTTAGTACTACACTACACTTTAAGGGACAATCTGACTTGGATGGCAGAGAGCTTGCACAGGAGCTGAAGAACTTGCCTGACTTGCCATCAAAGACCATATCCTTGCTTGAACTGCTGACATTTATCCATGAAAGGGAGCTCTCTGAAATATATCCAAATTTGTGGACTGCTCTCAGAATTGGTCTTACTCTTCCAGTCACTGTTGCTGAAGCAGAGAGGAGCTTTTCAAAGCTGAAGCTCATCAAATCCTACCTGAGGTCAACTATGTCACAGGAACGCCTTATCGGTCTGGCCATCATCAGTATAAATCATACAATTGCTGAGCAGATTTCATATGATGATTTAATCATGACTTTGCATCAAGGAAGGTAAGAAGAGTCAGGCTTTAGATGGCAGTTGTGCTGTGGTGCAATTTATTTTGTTTCTTGTTCAAAGTGTAGCATAATAATTACCTCTCTTAGTGTCTTATTCTATTTATGTGATAGAGCATTTGTACAATTTAGAAATTTGATTCTCTAGTTTATTTATGGCAGTTGTGCAATTTAATTTGTATTTTCCTGTTCATAGTATCATAATTACATTCTCTTAAGTGAGTTATTCTATTTACGTGATGAAGGATTTGTAAAATTCAGAAATTTGAGTCTTTGTTTTGGTTCTGAAGTTCCAACAATTAGTCCAATAAAAAGTTATTTTGTGAAAGAGTTATGTCTGTCCTTTATTTTGGGGGGATTCGAATGTGTGTGTGTTGGCGAACAGGGGGGGGGGCGCTGAAGGTGAGGTTCGCCCAGGGCGTCATGTAAGCTAGGACCGCCACTGCCGTAGGGGATTCATATGAAGTAGCTATTGATCTTTTAAAACGTAATTACATTAATAAAGATGAGATTGTATATGAATTATCTCAACAAATTTTTGAATTTGCACCCATAAAAGATAATCATAGTGATATGGAAATTTTTTATACAAAATTAGAAGCTATTATAGGACAACTGGTTAGCAATGAGATAGATATTAAAGCTTCATCTTGGATTATACAAAGCATAGTACTTAGGTGCCTTCCTTCGAGGGTTAAAGATATTTTAATTCTAAAGACGGGAGAAAATTATCCTAATTTAGAACAAATAAGAAACACTTCCCCAATATCCTAACTAATTACAAATTGAGAGATTTTCCAACACATAAGACCCAGACTATGGATAAACCAAAGACTGTTCCCAGAGACCAACTAGCTACAGCCAAACAGACAAACTTGATACTGTAGAATCAAATGTGACCAACTATAATACACGAACACCTACATTACAGAACTTTAATGTAACTGCTGCCTCAACTTACACACCACATTGCAAATTTTGTGCAAGTAATGAACACAGTAGTACTGGGTGTGACAAATATTCAGACTTTAACCAAAGGGCTAAAAGATGTGAACAGTTGAACCTGTGTAAAAAGTGTACTGGCCAGGGACATTATAAGAAAGACTGTAAATCTAGGTTAAGATTCAAGTGTAAGTTTTGTAAAAGTTTACGACATGTCTCATCAATGTGTGATTCACCAAAGTGTCCAAACAATAGTATTCAAACTCAAAAGATACCTCCCCAAACAAAGGTAACAAAGAAAATGCCACTTTCATGGGACATTCTGCTTGTTCAAACAATGTAACAAGAAACACTGAGATTCTTTTACCAACTATTACTTTGGACTTAGTGAATAGTGAGGGTAGTACCACTCCAGTGAGATGTCTTATAGACTGTTGTTCTCAACAAACATTTGTTTCAAAAAATGTAGTTAATAAATTGGGTTTGACACCAAACCCGAATGAACAAAACCTCAATATTGCGTCCTTTGTTAAGGATAACTCGGACAAAAAGCTATAAGACAATTGACCTGGAACTACATTTAGAAAGTAAATTCAAGAAAATTGAAGCAGTTATTATTTCTAAAGTAGGACAAAACAAACTGGTTATACCCAAACTAGAACAAACCATAAATCATTTGGGAAAACACTACAAATAGCTGATAGACATATCACTAACAACACAGTAGCTAACATTGAAATGCTAATAGGGGCAGATATATTAATCTTATTCATAAGGGCATAGTAGAGATAGGTAATGGTATAGCTATTCAGACTCCATCAGGGATAGCCCCTTTGGGTGACCTATCAGAATACAACCTAGACCTAAACCAAAACAGTTCATGACCAACAAATACTATGTGGCTCAACTCAGTCCTACATAACACCTATAAGAATAGCAACACTTTGAATAATATTATCTCAACTGAGAACATTAATTCATCATTATCAAATGAAACTTTGGATGAGGCAATTCAAACTTTATGGTTGCTAGAATCTGTGGGTATACATGACACAAATCAAACTTCAGAAGATCAGTTAATGGTAGAAAGATTTGAAGACACCATTCAGTGCAAAGACAATAGTTATTTTGTTGAGTTACCTTGGAAAATAAATTGTCCAACTTTAAGAGACAATCTCAAAGTAGCTAAAGGACATTTATATAAAGTAATGAAAAAACTCAGACAAGATAATAATATTCAAAAGTACAGTGATGTCTTCAAAGAACAGCTACAGAAAGGCTTCATTGAAGAAGTAACAAATAACCCTTTTAAAAAAGATGGTTGTCATTATTTAACCCACAGGGGGGTTTATCGACAAGATGCCCCAACAACAAACTCAGAGTAGTATATAACTGTAGCCTCAAAGACAGTGATAAACACAGTTTGAATGATTGCTTGATTGAGGGTCCTAATCTCATTTCTGACCTTGTGAAGATCTTACTGAGGTTCAGGTTAGACAAATATGCCGTACAAAGTGACATTTCAAAGGCATTTTGAGAATAAATCTTAAAAATGAATATGATAAGAACCAACTTAGGTTCTTATGGTTCAAGGATCCATTTGATTTGAATAAAGGGTTCATAACCTATAGATTTAATGTTGTGTTGTTTGGAGCCAATTGCTCACCTAGCCTATTAGCATTGACAATTAGACATCATTTAAACCAGTTTAATAACTCTTTAACATTGAACTTCCTTAAGGAACATTTTTACGTAGACAATCTAATAGGCTCAACGACAACAAAATCTGAATTATCTGAAGTCTATGAACACTCTCAAAACATTATGCAACAAGGTAACTTTGAACTTAGAGAGTGGATTTCAAATGATGAGGATTTAAACAAAAGATTTTAAAGGATAATAATGGTCTTACTGAGCCATCAGACAGAGTTAAAACTTTAGGTATGAACTGGTATTTGGATGCAACTTCTAACAGTCATGATTCAATCTGTACTAAAGGTTTTAAACTTGATGAGGAAGCAAATACTAAAAGACATATTATCAGAGGCTTCCAAAATTTTTGATCCTATGGGTCTATTCCTGCCTTCAACAATAAAATCAAAGATTCTCCTCCAAGAAATTTGGAGGACAAATGTTGGGTGGGATGATCCAATAACAAATGAAAATCAAAAATCTTGGAAGAAGTTAGCTACTGATTTAACAAAGTGCAGAACATTAAAATTCAAAGGTGCTGTGGGTTTAGGGATAAGCCCCAGAGACTTCATGTGTTTGCTGATGCAAGCACACAAGCTTATGGGTGCTGTGCGTATCTTGTAAGCCCTACAGAAAGTCATCTAATTTATGCAAAAGGGAAAGTTGCACCTCTCAAACCTACCCGAACCATACCTCAATTGGAACTATTGGCTGCTACATTAGCCATTAAAACCATTTCATTGCTTAAGGATGCTTACTATATGTGTTTTTAACTCATATCCACGTCTGGCTTGACAGTCAGATTTGTCTTGCCTGGATACGGAATGATAGCATTAATAGTAAGAATATCTTTGTAAGAAATAGGCTAAAAGAAATAGCTGACGCTAATGAAAGCCTACAAGTAAACTTTCACTATGTTCCAACTAAACAGAATCCAGCAGACTTTCTGACCAGAGGTTTATCCTACAAGTTGTTGAAGTCAAACAAAACTTGGTTTATGGGACCTAAGTGGCTCTGTAATACAGACCAATGGCCTGTGGAACAAGTTAACTTGACATTAAATTTAATCTTTTCAAATGAAAAGGTTGAACAATCACTAATTATGAACAGTATTCTGATTTCAACAAACTTGTCAAGGTTACAGCCTACTGTTTGAGGTTTGCTCACAACTGTTTAACTACAATTAACAAACAGCTAAATAAAAATAATCATAATTATACAGAAGTTGCAACCAAATACTGGATAGGCCATGCACAACAAAAAGAGTACATAAAGAGTTAGAATTCTTAACTAATGGGAAACAAACAAAAGAACCTGTACCATCAGTAGTTGTGGATCTAAACTTGTTCAGAGATGAGAAAGGCCTTCTAAGGTGTAAAGGGAGATTAGACAAATCAAAACTGTCATACAAAAGCAAACATCCAATCCTTTTACCTAGATTTAGCTATTTGACAACATTAATAATCAGAAAAACACACAATGATGTATATCATATGGGGGTACCACAGACACTAACTACATTAAGAAAAACTTATTGGATACCCAAGGGAAGGATCACTGTTAAAACAGTCCTGAGTGAGTGTGTCACATGTAGGCGTATTCATGCTAGGCCCTATAGGAAACCAAATCCTCCTGCTTTGCAGAGGAGAGAGTTACTCTCAACAGACCCTTTGAGACTGTAGGCATTGACTATACAGGAGCATTGACTGTAGGGGTGGGTGACACTGAACAAAAAATGTACATTGTACTGTTTACATGTGCTGCCTCACGAGCTGTTTATTTGGATGTTGTGGAGGACCTTACAGCAGAATCTTTGTTGCTGTCTTTAAGAGATTCTGTGCACGACATTCAGTACCAAAGACAGTTTGGACTGACAATGCTACATATTTCAAAGCTGGTGAACAAGTCATTCACGACTTGTTAAGCAATGAAATCACACAATTATATGTACAAATTCAAACATAAAGTGGAAGTATATTCCGGTTGCCTCTCCTTGGTATGGTTCTATCTGGGAGAGGAATATACAAACAGTAAAGAATTGCTTGAAGAAAGCAATTGGCAAAAAACAGATACACTTATTTGGGTTACTCACTCTCCTGGCTGAGATTGAGAACATCATTAACAATAGACCACTCACTTATGTGAGTGACAACATTAATGACCCGGAACCATTAACTCCAAATCATTTGATTCGGGAGAACAAGTTAGTCTCCTGCCGGACTACAATATAGACTCTTCAGAAGACCCAAACTGGACTCAACGACATAATGAACTCCAGACTAAGTTACAACATTTAACTAGAGTTAAAGCTCATTTCATTAAACAGTGGAAAACTGAGTACTTGATGGGTCTAAGAGAGAGACATAAACAAATGACTAAGAAGGATTGGTCTGACACAATTAAGGTAGGGGACCTTGTTCTTATACATGACAGTACTCCAAGACAATACTGGCCTCTGGCTAGAGTTTCAGAACTCAGACCAGGGCAGACGGGTAACAAGAGTGGTCAAATTAAGGACTTCAACGGGTGACACAACAAGAGACATTTCTCTTTTGTACCCTTTAGAGTCTGGACCCAAAACAATGGACTTTGGAGAACCTTCTCCACTGACAGTAACAACTGGAGACACTGAACTTCCAGTAACTATTCCTTTGACAGTAGGAGTGGTAACGCATCCTACTACAACATTGACAGACACAAGACCTCAGCGACAAACAGCATTAAAGGCGCGACTATTTTTACAACAAAAAATAGATGCTGGGGAATTGTAATTTTATCTTCTAACTTTCATTTTTTCTTTTCTATGGTAAGACCATAGACAGTTTCATCCTATGGATGTATATTTTCTCTTCTAATTAAATGCTACACCTTCTCCATGAGAAGGTGAGGATAGGCACTGTTAATCAGATTAACAGGCATTTACAGTTAAATAGTTAGCTAGTCTACACTCAGACACAAAATTGGTGACAATGACACCAAAAATTTTTATCTCCCGGGGCCCCCAGTATATGAAAACTGATGAGTGGGTAGTTGGGAGGTAACGAAAATGGTTCACTGAGTAGGTAGGTAGTTAATCTAACAATTATTAAATTCCTTTTATGTCAATAACTGGGTGGATGAAACCAATTGGTTGCTCACCAGAGTTATTCTCCACACTAGTATTTATATACTGTGTGGGAGGAGCGTGCTCGGTAATAGATACATTACCGCTCAACCAACCGAGGAAAAAACCAAGACAACGCTGGTGAAAAAAGCCCCGCGAAGAGGAGAACAAAGGGAGAACGAAAACGAAGAACGGGGCGAGAGGACGTACCAGCAAGTGCGCTCTCGACAATTACACAACCGGAGAAGGGAGACACTCCAATAACTAACAGTAAGTGACTAATTGAGTTTTTAACCCATCAATTTAATCACATTAAATTAAGCTGGGTCAGACAAGTTAGACCTACATTGTGGCCTAAGACCCAGCATCAACTCATAGCTTAACAAAGGTGAAGGTAGATTGCCCTAACCTAATCTTGTGAGGAATCCTACTGTGGACCTCAATTTATCTGCCCGCTCTGGACCATTTCCGGAATCTCTAGGCTGACCCTCTAGGCTAGACTTGATCTACTCTATAGTTAGACTGGAGATATAAGGGTGGTTAATTGTGGACCATTCATAACAGAGCATTTTTCGCACTCCCCTTGCCTACGCGACCCTGTGTATATATATATATATTATATATATATATATATATATATTATTAATTATATATATATATATATATATATATAATATATAACCTCGTTAACCTCTTTGCAGTTCCGTACGTTGGTCTCTTTTCACAAGAAGGTCAAGCTGGTGGCCTCACTTGTAGGTCTAGCCTGATGGAGGAGCGAGTTGCTTTCTTGCGATCTCCATCTCACATAGCCAGGTACACCCGGCTCATCTGGTACCATCCTGAGCCAGACATCTAGTCTTCTTTTGAAGATTTCGACTTTGACTCCTGTGACGTTCCTGTCGTCCTTTGGAAGCTGGTTAAAAAGTCTTGGCCTCCTGACAACCAAGCTATTTTCCTTCAGTGTTGAAGAGGTCCCTTGTCTGGCCTTTAATTAATTTGGGAACACTACACATTCTACTTTTCCTATTTTTCAGGGTTGTTTGGATGTTAATTGGGTTTAGTTTGGGTTAGGTACCAGTTTTTCGATCATTTTTCTAATTGTAAATTATGGTATATCCAGTGGCGGACTGGTTCATAAAACATCACCGGCCAGGTGTTGTCATATGGGCCCACGAAATGTTTTTTATTTTGGTAAAACTATTTTTAGAATATAGAAATAACAATATTACAAATAAACAATAGTGGGTGCAGACAAAAAATTAAAGCATCTGCGTAAAACTGTTTGAACAATTTTAAGCTTTTTAGGCATTTAATTTTCAAATTGTCAGTTATAAACTTTATAAAAAGATTTTTGATAAAACAAATTTATGTATTGTTTTATTAATAATTTAATGCTAATAATTTAATGCTAATATTCGTTGGAAGATGTAGCCAACCGATCAATTATGGAATTCATATTAGTGGGTCGATTAATACAAAAATACACCCAAATCATTCAGATCTGGCAGAAAGTGTGAAATTTGGCATGAAGTTACCTTTTGACATATAGAAACATTTCCAGGGTGGGGACACGCTGGGACCTCACTCTGGCGGCCATTTTAAGTAAATTCAAAGTGGCTGCTTCGATTCCACAGCCAAAACCATAAAATGCCATATCTCAAGAACTACTGGGCCGATTTTGATGATCTTGGGCGGCCATTTTGAGCAGATTGTCTTCCAGTTTCATTAGTTTAGTTAAAAAAATGATAATAGATGGCGTTGTGCGGGCCCTTCCACAAGCATTACGCTTCAGTCAGTGAATGGTGAAATTTCTGTTGCAGTGTTTTATTAATTTTGAACGGTTTTAGAGTACAGGTAAGTGATATTATTACCAAAACACAAAATAATAGAGTGCAATGCGCATTATAATGCGTAATATAGTATTCAGTACTAAAATTTAAGGCAATTATTAGGAGTTATTACAAGGAGAGAATTGAGGTGGGAGACGTCATCGCCTGGTCAGGTTATAACACTGGCCTTCAGAAAGACAATGTGCGCCCTCGCACAGAGATCAGGATTTACCACTCTTTGTAGAGAAAGCGCAATTCCCATCCGTGATCAAACATTCAATGGAGGGTGTAAAAGATGGAATCGACTTTTTAAATCCAGGGCAAACCCCCGTCATTGGCATGGACCAACCATTGTATAGTCTTGCAAAACGAATCCAATGGAAATTCCAGAGCAACTTGGTGAAGACAAGTACGTTGTGATGATGAGAGGACTTCACATTGAGATGGTGCTGCAGGAGATCCTGGGCAAGTGGCTTGATCGCTCAGGGTGGGATCTCGCGTTGGCTGAAGCAGGCGTTCTATCACCTGGTCGTGCTCATTCGGCGTTGAGTGCCTCTCACGTGAAAAGAACTCGATATGCACACCAAGTGTCCCTTGCTGCTCTTCACATATTGAGGGAAGAGGTGTACTCAGTGTCACAAGGACAAGCAGCATATCCAACAGTCCAATACTGGACACAGACAAAAGATCTCCAACTAATGTATTGCAGGTTCATCAGGTCTCAGAGAGAGGGAGATTTTGAACTCTATGTCCAAGTGCTTGGTGAGATAATCCCATGGTGTTTCGCTCTCGGCCATCCAAACTACGCACGGTGGCTGCTAACATGCAGTTGAAGGACAAACATCCAACAGTGTACTACGAGTTTATGAAGGGCAACTTCGTTGTACAGAGGTCAGAGAACCGGTATTCCATGATATAATAGCGAAAGACCAATCACATGAACACTCAAACGATCACATCAAGGGAGATGGAGATGCATCTGGCCTTTACGACGAGCCGATTACTCTCCTCATATGGATGCTAGTTTCTCCTCAGCGCGCAGGCATCATCTCCACTTATGAGAATTTCATGTCATGGCACCACACGTCGAGCTCCTCCTCTCATCATGAAGAGACACGGAACCTCCAGATTCGTTTTCACAGTGACGTGAAGTCTCTGGTGAGAGTCCTAAAAGAGCATGGCAGCCCATTCAGTGACACAAGTTCTTACCTTACTACCCTTGACACTAAATTGGTCATGGATGCATGTGTGACCAACTCGTTAAGAGATGCTCATAAGATTGGGTCTGCCATGTAAAATGATTTCGTCAAGTCTTGGCCGGAATTTATCCCTGGCTCGATTTACTTGTTCCTGTGGAAGCTCTTCCCATTTTTGAATGATGATCTCGCGTAAATAAGCGACATCTTTTATCCTAGTCCTGTAGACTCGCTCTGCTAAGTTCTCCCATATTCCGGCCAAGAATAAAAAAAGTTATTGAAATGGGAGGAAAGCATTTCGAACAATTTTGTTAATAATTTCAGGTAAATTTTACTTTAAAAATTATTTTTATAAAAAAATATTAAAAAGGTTTAATAATTTTTGCATGTTGAGTAGTAAAATTATACCCTTTCGTTAAATGTTGATAGAATTTGAATTATTTGATATTTTAGTCTGAAAACTTGTTTGCCTATAGATATGTTTTATTGTGTAGAAGTTTTATTAAAATTAAATGACAAATGTTGATTTTATAACCTTTTTAAAATGTACCCTTTTTTAATGGAACACCCATTATATATATATGACCTTGGTTTTGCTTCCGCCCGAATTGTTCATTCTGACGAAGGTCAAGCTTGTCACTCCACCTTAGACCTACAATTTAACGTGGAATCCGAACCACGCTCCACCAGCAGACCAGTGTCTTAACCACTAGGTTACCCAGGGTCTTGTAGCGTATCGGGAAATTATTTATTCGATTTTAAAATTAAGTTCTCTGGAGAAAGCAGGGCTCAAAGGAGAAAACAAAGAGATCCTCTAACTGAATTTTACTGCTTATAAAATATTACAGGTAATGCTTCAGCCTCTAGGTCAGAGCAGCATAATCAGAATGATAATTTGAAAAATGACAAGAGTTTATATACTAATAACACCACTCTGCATAAGTTTTCATGTTTCCAAACGTGTTGATGTTTTTTACCCCATTTTTGACGCTGATTTCGAAAATGAAAATCGTTTTTGGCTATCACGTATGGGTTTGCTGCAAACAGTCAATGTCCGATTTTAAAATTTTACGTAAGAAATATGTAGGAATATATAGCACCGCACGTGTATTCATATGTAATTCATCAAATATGATCATGTTTAACCAACGGCTAGACTCGCAGTGATGGCGAACCTATGACACGCGTGTCAAAGGTGACACGTTGCTGTTTTTTTGTTGACACGCCTAAACTGACATTTCTATCGTCCAAAAGTTAAACAAAAACTATAAAGAATGAAAATCGATCAAATCAAGAGACGTTTTAAATTTCATCTAATTAAATAGGAAATGATTATATATATATTTTTTGTAAATAAACATTCAAGTCTCTATATTTGATGGCTATTTAATTACATATTACTGTGGTTGGATTTTATTTGAAATAAATTACCATTATAAATAGTCTTTAGTCGAGCCATGGCGTCGTTTTACACGGACATTTTGATTTAATGAGTCTAATTAAGTCATTATTAATCACTGTTGTGTAGTGTTATGTTTCATTATTAATTAATATTAAGTGTTTGCTGGTGTTAATTATTAGTATTAAGTGTTATTGATATTATTGTGTTGGAAAATGAAAATTTATCTCCATTAACATTATTAACTGTGGTACCGTTGAAACTAATTAGGCCTAACGTTAATTCATCGTTTTACTTGTTCTAACATCCATTTGTCACATTAAATATTTGTGTTAACGATTTTGAATTGCTATTGTTTTTTAATATTTCAGCCTTATCATAATGGCGGAATCAGTAAACAAAAAATAAAATTGTCAAAGAAAGGAAGCGGAAGGAGTTTCCAAGATTGGTGGACTGAAAAATATGGCGTTATTGATACGAACGACAAAGCTCTATGCATCCTGTGTAGTGAAACAGTTGTGAGCAGAACTTGGAATGTGAAAAGGCATTTCGACACTAACCACCAGTGGCTTCTAGAAAAAAGTGAGCAAGAACGTAAAGAATATATATTGCGAATGTTAAAAGATAAACAGTCTCAATCAGACAATTTACTTAAATTTGTAAGTGGGCCTTCAAATTTAGTGTCTGCAAGCTTCAGTATTTCACATACTATTTTGTCCAGCATGGAAATTCACTTAGTGATGGAGATTTCGTTAAGGAAGCTTTTATAAAATGTGCACCATTTTTATTTGATGACTTTCAAAATAAAGCAGCTATTATTCAGCGTATTAATGAATTACCAATTAGTAGAAATACTGTTAAAGACAGAGTGATGAAGATGAACTCTGATATAGAAAATCAAGTGAAAAAAGACTTAAATGCATGTAATTTCTTTTCTATTTGTCTCGATGAGACCACCGATGCTACGTCATCGGCTCGATTAGCTATTGTTGCTAGATATCCCAGTGGCAATGCAATATATGAGGAATTACTTAAGTTAGAAAATTTGCCTCTGAATACAACAGGAGCAGATATATGTGAGGTTGTTGTTAGAATGCTTCGTGATAAATAGATAGATATGTCAAAAATAGTGTCAGTTACGACAGATGGTGCCCCAAATATGATTGGACGAAATGTTGGATTTGTGAAACATTTTACAGAAACTGTTGGTCATTCGCTTGTATGCTTTCACTGTATTATATACATCAAGAGGTATAAAAGAAGTTAATGATGTAATGGCAATTGTGACATTATTATGTATAATAATGTGCGATGGTTAAGTCGCGGTAAGGTACTTGAACGTTTTGTGGAATGCTTAAATGAAATCAGGCTATTTTTAAATATGAAAAATATAGAACAGTTTCCTCAATTAACTGATGTGGCTTGGCTCAGTAGACTTATGTTTTTCACTGATCTGTCATTACATCTGAATGAACTCAATATTAAATTACAAGGTTTTGGAAAAACTATTGATGTAATGTTTGGCTTGATGAAAGGCTTTGAAAGCAAGCTCAACATTTTTAAATGTGACTTGGAAAGTAGAAGTTATAAGTACTTTCATAGGTTGAAGAAACATTTTGATGAAATGAAGTGCCAAGACAGAGACGACTTGGAACAAACTCGAGAACAATTTGTTGAAATTTTAAACTCTATAATTGAGCAGTTTTCAACAAGATTTGTGCAGTTAGCAGAGTTCCAATCCAGCTCTATTTGGAAGCAAAAGTTTACTGATCTTAGATCTGAATTAGAAACACTCGAGCGAGACTGCTTGCAGGGATCTGTGAGTAATAATTCTGACAATGAAATTCTGAAAGTGTGGAACTGGATCCCGGAAACTTTTGACACTCTTAAAAGACTTGCCAAAGCTATACTGACAGTTTTTTCATCAACTTACTCCTGCGAAACTTTGTTCTCAACTTTGAATAACATCAAAACGGACAAGAGAAACAGATTGGTTGTTGATGTCATTGCTGCTTGTGTAGCATTAAAATGTACGAATTACACACCTGCTATAAAAGAGCTTTCTTCAAGAGTACAGCAACAAAGAAGTCACTAAATAACAGGTAAAATTGTAGTTTTTATTTTAAAACATTTTATTGTAATTTATTTTTATTTCTCCTGTATTGTTCAAATGAGCTAGAATAGATAGTTTTATTATTATAATTGCGATGTTCCTTTGATAACAGTGATCTTTCATGTATGTGACACGCCACTTGAATATGATCACGAAAATTTTTAATTTTTGACACCCAGGGTTGAAAAGGTTCGCCATCACTGGCGCTAGAGGTTGGCGTGTCTAGTTAGCAATCTTGCTTGGAGCTAACCACGTGTCGCCATCTGTCACCGCTGGCGACAACGCCATTTTTGTCTGTTCAGTTGCGTTGTCGGTGCAGTAGTGTTAACAAGGCGCTGTTTGATGTTGATGTGATACTTATTGTACGTCTGCAAACATGACGTCACGTTGGGAGTGTGAATAATCCTGACATATTTTGTTACGTTTGTGGTAGCTATGTTGTACAAAAGCAAAGACAGAACATCACAACATTTTTGAAAAAGGTGTATTTTGCATATTTCGGAATTAAATTAGGAGATCAAGAGAAGTCATGGGCAATGTTCCCGCGCACACAGCAAAATAAAATGCGCACAGGCTCAAGCGTATCATGAGTCACGACAGTAAATGAAGTAATTTCAAAAATATACCGTCACACAAGGTCTGACCATTTGCATCAACATACTCTATAGTCGCTCTTTTAAGTATTAACCCCCCCCGCCCGACTTCGCCGACGACCACGCAATTACGCAATATGGATTTTTTTTACTCTATGTATTTGTATTTTTTCTTTTATACATTAACGCAATTACTATTCGTTTTTATGCAAAAATAAGAAAGAGAAGGTTTATATTCAATATCTCATAATTCATAAAAAATAAAATTATTTTTTATTTTATTCCTATTTTGTGAATGAATAAAACATGTATTAATCTTGATAGTCTATTTTAAATTGCTAAATGCTAAAAATTGTTTTGAGAAATGATAACTAAAATAGTCATTTTCAATTAATGTTATTTTTATTTTATTTCTTTATTTTGTTGAATTTTATTTTACTATTTTTTATTTTATTCATATTTTTAGAATGGATAAAATGCTTTCTCTTTTAAGAATATATAATATCGTAAACAGTTTTTTAATATCCATTTAATAGTACCGTAATGATCAAGCTATCACCTTATGGAAATAATATTTATTAAGTATTTAATATTTATATATATTTAATTTTGAAGATAATAGCGCTCAGAAAAGTTTGCACAATTTTTCACCATGAATCTAAATGTATGCACGACGAAAATTTCTTGCGCACACGGACTAAAAATAATTAGAGGGAACATTGGTCATGGGCGCCCCATAAAGTATGTCGTACGTGTGTTGAAGGTTTCAGATCGTGGAAGAATGGTAAGAAAAAAGCCATGCCGTTTGGAATCCTTATGGTACGGAGGGAACCTCGAAATCACGGGGATGACTGCTATTTTTGCTCGATAACAATAGAGGGTTATAGTACAAAAAACAAAGGAGGTATTGTTTATCCTAATATTCTATCTGCAATTAGATCAGTGCCACATGGACTCGAACTGCCGGTACCCTCCCCACCAGATGTTTTGGAGAACGTGCCATCAGACCCTGAACCTGAAGTACCTGGTCCACAGGAAGAAACGGACATTTGTCAACCGGAAATTCGTGATTGTGCAGCACAATTGTTCACAGAAAGTGAACTTAATGATCTGGTGAGGGATTTAAACCTACCAAAATATTCGGCAGAGCTTCTGGGATCTAACTTAAAAGCAAAGAATCTGCTTTCTACAAGTACGGTTTTTTTCGCGGTACAGGCATCGTGCACATGAATTAGTTCCCTATTTCTCTGAAGAGGGTTCAATGGTATATTGTAATAACATTTGTGCATTAATTACCTACTTTGGAATTGTCCACCGAGCAATCGAATGGAGGTTATTTACCGACTCGTCACAGAGAAGCCTCAAAGGAGTTCAGCTACATAATGGAAACGTGTATGCATCGATTCCTGTGGCCCATTCAGTGTACTTGAAAGAAACGTATGAAAACCTTCAACTTCTCTTTTAGAAAGTTCGGTACAAGGATCATGGTTGGTTTGTGTGTGGAGATTTAAAAGTTCTTGGTTTATTGCTTGGTCAACAGTCTGGCTACACAAAAATGCCGTTTTTTTGTGTGAGTGGGACAGTTGAGCAAGAAGTCAACACTGGGAAAAGAGACTGGCCGCCTAGAAATACTCTGACACCTGGTTCAGAAAATATAGTACACGAGCCAGTGATTGATCACAATAAGGTACTGTTATCCCCTTTGCATATTAAACTGGGTTTAATGAAACAGTTTGTAAAAGCCCTGAACAAGGAAAGTGATTGTTTCAAATACATTTGCAGCAAGTTTCCGTCACTCACACACGACAAAATCAAAGAAGGAATTTTTGTAGGCCCTCAAATCCGAAAGTAATGCTGGACAAGGAATTCGAAGAAACCATGGACCAAAGTGAAAAACAAGCAGGGGTTGGCTTCAGAAATGTTGAGAACTTCTTAGGAAACAATAAGGATCCAAAGTACAAAATGATCGTGGAAGATATGCTAGAGAACTTTAGAAATTTGGGTTGCAATATGAGCGTGAAGTTGCACGTTTTACACTCTCATTTGGACTTTCTTCCTGAAAGTCTAAGAAGTGTAAGCGAAGAACAGGGAGAAAGATTTCACCAGGATATCAAAGAAATGGAGAAGAGGTACCAAGGAAGGGGGAATGTAAATATGATAGCGGACTATTGTTGGATGCTGAAAAGAGATAGTTCCGGAGAAGCGAGTTGCGCAAGAAAGTCAACAAAACGCAAATTTAATCCTGTGTACACCTAAAAATTCACATGAATGTGATGAATTGTACTATTCACTACCTCCTTGTTCTACTTCAGCACAATTTGGTAAGTAAAATGACTGTTTACATATATTTATGTATACATTCATCTTAAAATGTAAGTTAAAGCACTATGTTAGAATCAGAGAAAATGGTTTTTGTTTTTTGAATTTGTCAAAAATTCTGACGTGATAGAACAAAACCGAAGTTATTTTCGAAATCAGCTTAAAAAAAAAAAGTTTCAGAAACAGCTATCACCTTCAAAACATCGAAAAATTTGTTCATAAATGCAGAGCAGTGATATAATTTGGTGACATCATTATTATTTAATGTTAACCTGTTTTGTTTTTTACTCTCAATAGGCTGAATATTTTACAAAATATTTGAAGATAAAGGTAAATTTTGGCTGCAAGAGCATACTGGCAGATAAGCAAGATATTTGAAGATGAAGTCATATTTTTCTTTTAAACAGTATATTGACAGATCTGATGTTATGATTTGCCGAGTTAACTAAAAATGGAAATTGAAATATGCATTTTATTATGGATTAAAATTAAACACGCATATGTGAGCCAAAATTAAATGCTTAAAATTTAAAAATAAGTGTTAATTTAGAGTTTCGGCAAGTTATGACTTCATCTTCTACAACTGAGAGAGAATGTATAAAAAAAATTAATATTTGCAGAATTTAACATGATTACATAATTAGGTAATTTAAAAAGAGAAATAATTCATCAACTACTTAGCAAAAATAAAATAGAAAGAAAATTGAAATTTTTTCCAAACTTACATTTTATATACAGTTATACTCGCAGTGGTTCTCAACGTGGGCGCCACCGACCCCCCAGTGGGCGTTTGAGAATCTTAGGGGGTCGCTAAGAAACTGTAAAATTGTTACCTTCTATTAAGAACTCCTCTGGATCGGTGGGTATAACTTATAAGAACTTGGAACATAATCGAAGTCCCGAGTTCGACTTCCAACCAGGCATGGGGGAATTACTTGGTCAATGTAATTAATTACAATTACTGTAGATGGCAAAATACTTAATTATAATTACAATTACTTAGTAAAGTAATTAATTAAAATTGCAATTACATTTACAAATATTTGCATTTTTTTCATAAACACACTATTTGACTGATGTCATGCTTTTCTACCAAAGTTTCTTAATTCCATTTTCAGTTTTGGCCATCATTTTGAATGAAAACTAAATAATATTTGGTCAATAAAATATACTCTTTTTTAACATTGTACAGAACTGTATTTTTCAAAATACACAAATTGAAACTCAAAGAAATGATAAAATATTGACAAAGAGAATAAATCATACCAAAATTTGAATGTTCCATTAATGCAACAGATTACAGAATAAAAATTAATATCACTGAAATAGTGATGTGGCGAATTGAATTAATTTTCAAAACAAACAAAAACATTAGAACCTCTACAAAAACCTCTATATGTTGATGTCATGATCAGCTTGCAGTTAGTGCTGCGTCAGTCTTTTGTTGTTGTTGTTGTTGTTTAGCCGATCAGCCCACCCTGATCGAGCAAGCCGGCGGCACGCAGGTAACCGATCGCCCTCTCCGGAGTGGACCAGAGGTTCAGCGCACTCGTGATGTTGTGTTGTGTTCGTTGTTGTGCTAGAGCGGTACAGTCCGTCATAATGTGTTCAATTGTTTGTGGTGTGTCTTGGCACAGGTGGCAGGTGTCGTCTATGGAGTTGTCTAGTCTGTGTTTATATGTCCATAAGTTGGGGTGATGTCCACATCGGAATCGTGCTAAGTTAACTCGATCCGATCTGCTCAGGCTGATCTCTGACCTGTTAATGGGCGGCGGCTTCGCACCTAGGACCGCATTCGGACCGAGTCGTGTCAGTGCTTTGTGGGTTAGGTGTGTGTGTATGTGTTTTCTGTACTGTGTGATGTCTGTGGGGCGTGGTATGGAATGGAGTATTTGGTTATAATGTCTCTCTGGTGTTACCTTAATGGTGCGAGGTGTTGGTGCATGATTGTACATGTAGTGGCAAGGGTGTTGTGGGTTAGTTGTCGCTGCTGCCATGAATTGTGTTCCCCTCATGTCTAAATGTTCCCTAACTTTTAGTATTTTTGTTTCTGTGTGCAGGTGTTCTATTGGTGTTGTTTGAGTGCATCCTGTAATGATACGAAGTGCGTTGTTTTGTATTGTTTGTAAGGTGTTTATGTGTGTGTTTGAGATAATGGGTGCCCAGCATGGGCTAGCATAGTCCATAACTGAGCGAATATATTGTTTGTAGATGAGTGATGTTGTTTCCTGCTGGTGTCCAAAGTTTGTGCCTGTTAGTACCCTAAGCGTGTTAAGTCTTGACGTACATTTGTTTTTAATGTCCTGAATGTGGTTTGTAAAAGATAATGATGTGTTGTATGTGACACCTAGTATTTTGGTTCTGTGAGTGTGTGGAATGTTGATGTTGTTTAGTGTAAGTTGTGGAATTACCTGGTGTTCTTTTGTGTTGCTTGTAAGCAAGGTGATGGTTGATTTTGTGGGCGCTACTTTGAGTCTATTGTGTGTGAGCCAGTCTTGTATACTGTTTATGTATGTTTGTAGGTTATTTGTAGCGGTGTCGATGTTGTTGTGGGTGGATGTTAGAGTGATATCATCTGCATATGATGATAAGGTAAGCTTGTTATCTATGGGTGTTGGAATGTCATGCATGTATAAGTTGAAGAGTGTTGGTGAGAGAACAGAGCCTTGAGGGACCCCGTTCGGAAAAAGCTTGTTTTTGGATGACTTGCCATTAAATGTGACATGTGAGTATCTTCCTGAGAGATAGTTGCTCAGCCACCTTTTGGTGTTATTGTGCATGTTTGTGTTGAGTATTTTGTTTATGAGAGGGAAGCGTGGGATAGCATCAAATGCTTTACTAATGTCTATTGTTGCTAATAGTGTACGTTGAGCTGGTCTTCTAGAGTTGATGCCATCCATGATGTGCTGCGTCAGGTTAGTGAGTAATGTCGTGGTTGAGTGGTGAGGTCTGAATCCATGTTGAGTAGGCGATAGTGGTATGTGTGGGTTGGTGATTTGTAAGATTAGTCTTTCTGTTACTTTGGAAGGTGTGCAAGTAAAGTAATGGGTCTATAGGAAGCTGGTTCTGTTGGATTTTTGTTTGGTTTGAGTAGTGTAATAATTTTACCTTGTTTCCATATGTCAGGAATAATACAGTGTTGGTATGAATATGTGCTGATATTTGTGAGAGCTAGTATTCCTTGTGGGCCCAAGTGTTTAAGGTGTATGTTAGATATGTTGTCTGGTCCAGTAGCCTTCGAATTTTTAATGTTTTTGATGATCTTGGTGGTCTGGTCTGTATTGAAGGGTGTAATGGTCGTGTCGAGTCTGTAGGTTTTCTTGTGTCTGGCTGTTTGTCTGTCTGCGTGTTTCTGGTTGTTGTCTCTGTTTAAGTGACTTATCTTTGCGTAGTGATTAACTAGAATGTTAGCTTGTTGTGTGTATGTTGGGATATTATTTTGGCTGCGACAGATAGCCGCGTGTGAGGTGTGAATGCCGCTGTTAGAGTGGGTAATGCTGTTTATAGTCTTGTATAGCCTGTATGTATCTGTGGAGTGGTTTAGTGTTGTTATGAATTCCCTGAATGTTTCTGTTTGTTTTTCTTTGAGTTTGTTGTTTATTTCTGTGTTGAGCTGTTGTATCTGCTGCTTTATGGCTTCTGTGTGTGGTGTTTGTGTGTTATGTTTGAGGTTGTTACGTTGCCTTATGAGGTGGGCTATTTCTCTAGTGTAATTTGGGTTGTATTTCCTAATGTTGCCCTTGGGTATGTATTTGTTTGCATTATTGATAATCTGATTAAATGTCTTGAGTGTTGTATCGATGTTTATGATGGGTGTGCTGTTTAATGTGGTGAATTGTTCCTCAGTCTGTATTTTGAACTGTTCCCAATCAGCTTTCTTGTAATTTCTGTAAGTGTGCCTAAGGCTGTTGGGGCAGAGTGTAGAATGTGTTGTAATGATGGGCAGGTGGTCTGATGACAGTTGTTTTTCTGTTCTCCATTGTGTATGTGTTGCTAGTGAGGGGAACAGAACGTTATGTCTGGGGAGGAGTTTGAGTATCCTGCTTGATGTGGTATGTGTGTATGTTCTTCTGTATTGTTAAGAATGAAGAGGCTGTTTAGTTGTGTGGCTATGTTGGCGCCTCTGGTGTTGTTTTGGTTGTGCAGGTACCAACTAGTGTCTTTGGCGTTGAAGTCTCCTCCTAAGATGACATTAGTGAGAGAGGCAAGATTGTGTAACTGTGGATTGTAATTGGCTGGCACCTGAGGTGAACTATCTGGTGGGATGTAAATGTTGATTAGTGTGGTGTTGTGTTTTGCGCGTGTTTTAATCAGTCTTTTGTAATAGAGAGTGCTGTCGGCGAACCAAATTTTAGTACAAGGGGTTCTGAAAAATTAGCGATTGACTTTCTCCCAAAACTTAGCGCCGCTACCCTTTTCGCTAACAATTTTGAAAATTAGTGACGCTAACAGTATCGTTAATAAAAAGTTAGCAGCGCTTATCCCAGCACTGGACATATCTACGTGATATGATCTTATGAAACCAAAGATAAGGCACTCAAAAAATACAAATATAAGGCAAAAGAACTGGCATTTATTTTATCAAAATAATAGGGACTTAAAATTGGCTCTTTAGTTAGGAACATTTGAAATAAATGGAACATTTTATTTCAAATAAAAAGACCAACATTTTATTTCAAAAGAAAGCTCCTGAGACATTATGAGCAAGTAGTTTAAACTATAAGTATGACCCATTAACTTTAATAGTCATGTAATTGTATCAATTACCTTGGTTTCCTAATGTAATTAATTACATTTACAATTACATTTCAGGTAGTCAATTGCGATTACTTGCCAATTACATGAAAAAAATGTAATTAATTACAATTACAAATTACAATTACCCCACGCCTTCTTCCAACCCTGCTTCCATGGGTTGAGTGGCAATGGTGAAACGTTCACATATTCTGCTAAAGCTCGGGTTCAGGAGATTTTCATAGTTCACGCCCAACCCCCCCTCTATTGGAGAAATATGGGTTTCGGATGATACCGGTTACATTTCGGAACCCCCAAAAGCTATAGGGTAAGGATTCCAATCAAAGCTTTATGATAATAGAAATTCGGAAAATTTGTCTTCTTGAAATGATACGTGTACATTTCTTTCACAAGCAAGGTTGATCATCGACAGTATGTGGAAATGACTCACAATGATTCCAGTACCGCTAATTAACTCAAACATGTTATATAACCTCACCAGCGGTAAAGAAAAATTAAAAGGTACTTTTTAAAATAAATTTTTGATGCATTTAAGTTAGGTTAACAAAATGTCACTCGGCACCATCGCAGTTTGTAAATAATGCATAAAATTGTTGAAAAGTAAAAGGGTGCCATACTTCTTCCTAAAAAGTGAGGGAGTAATAAAATCGATTTTTTATGTAAAAGGAAGGACAGAACAGTATTCATACTGAGTGTTCTGAACATATGCTATCCAACCAAATCGGAAAGAAGCGAACATCTGGTACGGTGTACCATTAAAAAAAAAAAATCACACACGCGATTAATTATAACAGTCTATAACAGTGATAGCGAACCTTTTTATCCAAGTGTGCCAAAATTCGTGTTTTTTAAATAATGATATTGTTGGCGTGTCACTTGCATACATGCATTTTAAATTTAACTACAAAATCATAGATAGCTTACTTATTAATCGAAAGTACTAGGCTATTCAACTAATAGTATATTGAAATATAATCTATGAATTCATAATATACTTAATTATATAACTAATTTGCACACATGATGGAGTCTCGGGTGGTAATAATGATAGTATAATTAAAAATAGGCTAACTATAAAATAGATTTCTTTCAATGGGACAAAACCGACAATCGCCTTAATTGAAAATGATCGTAGACGATTTATTGCAGTTTTTCATCAGAATACCAAAAATTTTCAACATCCATCGCGTGTCACCTGAAACCCTGCGGCGTGTCACTGCTGACACGCGTGTCATAGGTTCGCCATCACTGGTCTATAACTATAATAATTTAAAATAAATTCTAAGTCTATATTTATAAGCTCCCAGTCAATCGTTTAAATTATTGGATCACCTGAAGATCAGGGCCCCCAGCCTTCTCTAGTTAGTCTTATAAGGCTAACTTACGAAAATATCATGGCCTAACCTAACCAATCGTTAGGTCAACTGTACGCCCTTGACGATTGGTTAGGTTAGGTCGTGATATTTTCGTTAGTTAGCCTTATAAAGCTAACTAAAGAAAGCTGGGGGCCTTGATCTTCAGGTGATCCAAATTATTTGATCGAGTGACGTCGTGAACTGATCACTATCATAACACCGCTACAATTGGATGGGAGACCATCCTCCGCGTCCAGATTATGTAGCGACCCGTGGTTCGGATCTCACATAAAGCTGTACAATAGGTTCCTCCGTCATATAACCTTAGATGTTGTGGAGGACGTTAAACAACCCCAACATTACTTATTTATTTATTTGTCATTTAACCCCTTATGATGGACGACTGCGTCAAATTTATTTGTACTTTTTCAAATACACACATTCCTAATTTAACCATACAAAACATTCCTAATTTAACCATACAAAACATTCCTAATTTAACCATACAAAACATTCCTAATTTAACCATACAAAACATTCCTAATTTAACCATACAAAACATTCCTAATTTAACCATACAAAACATTCCTAATTTAACCATACAAAACATTCCAGTGTTAAAATAAAAGCGTTAAATGAAAAAGGTACGTGGAAGAGGGAGAGGGGAATTTAGGTGACGACGTGGGAACATAAGATTGAGACTTGGGAGTTTAGGCACAGACTCAGTGATGGGCATCGATACATGAAAATCGCTAAAGCGATACCGATACATCGATACATGAAGAACGTCTTAGGCGATACCGATACGCCGATACTTTCTAGATGTCTTAAGCGATACCGATACATGTATCGCCGGTACATTTTTATAATTATTCATTTAATATGTAGGTATTAGATATTATTGTTTATACTAGTAATTTGTACGCACTGTAAGTAAAATCAACGACATTTTAATGGGTTTTATAGATGTAAATAAAAACAATTGCTTTATTTAATGAAAGTATGTTTTAATTTTGTAGGATACATGAATGACTGAAAATATTACACTAACAATTAAAAGTAATTACTATTACCCTTCAAAAATACCAGCTGGCTAAACATCTGGTCAGACAGTCTATTCCTTTTTGGAGCGTGAATGTGACCAGCCAAACTAAACAACCGTTCTACAGGAGCAGAGGATGGTAGTGGTGTGTTATACTTCAGGAAGACCCGTAGAATTCCTGGGTACTGCCTCAGAGATTGGAGAGAATGACTTCCGTCACCCAGATACTGTAAAACTTCCATCTCAGTGGAATCTTGGGTTGCAGAGACATTAGTGGAAGCAGACTCATAACAGAAGAAATCATCTGCACTTCCGTCAGATGCAGCATCACTTAGTTGTTGCTGGGGGGTCTGCTCGCTGAGGCTCTTAACAGCATTAACCAACATTTCTTGAACCCTCTTTTTGACAATGTTAGTATTAAGTTTGCCTTTTATTGTATCCACTTTAACTTGAACAGAGGATTTGAAGACGATGCCAGTATTGCTGCTTTACACTCATGCGACGCATCAAGGCACAGAAACTTTTCAAACCGCTTAGTGAACCTACTGTGACTGCATTGAGAAGTGGTGACAATGACGCAATGCCTCCGAATTCAAACGCTCTAGCTTCTTCTCTACAGCTAACAATGTTTCTATATTATGGTTAATTAATCTCAATAACACAAGTACAAACGTGTTTAAACGTTGCGCCGTACTGTGTGACGTGACCATAGAGTAGTACTGTCATTAAATAAATATTTAATAATATTATTATTTATTAGTATTCATAAATATAACTCAGTAGTGTCATATTATACATCTATTTAAATATTAAAAAATTCTTATTAATGTATCGATGTATCGAAGTATCGATTTTTTTCGATACATTTAAGAAAATTGACCTTAGCGATACCGATAAATCGATACTTTTGTCAAGTAGCTAAAGCGATACCGATACCGATACAAAAGTATCGATCGATACGTATCGGCGATACATGTATCTAGATACTGCCCATCACTGGGACAGTACGATAAGAAGCAAAATCTACTTCCACCACTGCTAGTGACTAAATTAGGAATTTAAAAAGCGAACTACTTCCGTCACCACCAAGAAAATATTGAAAGGAAATATGGATCTTTTCCTTTATAGCACCCCTAATTTCTTCTTTCCCGGTTAGGTCAACTGTACGCCCTTGACAATTGGTCAAGTTAAGTCTTGATATTTTCGTTAAAACTAACGAATATTTTATCGAAATACTAACGAATATTTTGACGAAAATATCACGACTTAACCTAACCACTTGTCAAAGGCGAACAGTTGACCTAACCGGGAAAGAAGAAATAAGGGGTGCCATAAAGGAAAAGATCCGGAACTACAGTTCCTGCAGTAAATTTATCCAAATCAGGAGACAAAATACAATTAATTAATGCAAGGTTAATATTTGCACGTTAGGCCTAACTTCAGCCGACTGCCCTACCGTAAGCCTCTGTTATATAAAGTACATCGATCTGATGTCTTTATAATATCTGTATATCTAATAACAAGCAGTGCTGTGACGTAACCAATTACTCATAATTGTTACTTTTTTTAATAACTGTAACGGTAACTAAGTACATTTTATGGCTGGGTAATTGTAGTTGTAACTTGTTAAAAAAAATCCTGAATATTTATAACTTCTACCAGTTAACTTTTTTTGTGAGGAAAAAAGTTGATAGCTACTTTTTTCCACAAGCTTTGCTTGATGTAGTGACAACATACATC
This sequence comes from Bathynomus jamesi, assembly GCA_023014485.1. Taxonomy (NCBI): domain Eukaryota; kingdom Metazoa; phylum Arthropoda; class Malacostraca; order Isopoda; family Cirolanidae; genus Bathynomus; species Bathynomus jamesi. The sequence continues at coordinate 1,417,270 of JAJOZX010000145.1, read as the reverse complement.
CAATAATAATATGATAAAATCTTGTTCATTCGTTAAATCACAATCAATTTGAAACAAATAAACAATCTTGGCAAATATCATTTTATTAGGATGAGATTCTCGCTAAAAACCAAGAAAAATGTCGAAAGTAACTTTTGAAGTAACTAGCAATTAGCCTAGTTACTTATTTGAGACAGTAACCAGTATCTGTAATTAGTTAAAATAAACTAACTGTGACAACACTGCTAATAAGGACTTAAATATGATAATTATAGAGGTAGGATTGTATGCTAAAGCACAGCAAATTTGGGATCTTGTGGGCTATGTGTAAGTTATAACCCATCATTTACTTTATTTTTTCATATAATACAACAACCCACAAGATTTGGTTTTTCTTATGTAGAATTAAAATCTGAATCTATTTTCTTTTATGGTATTTCTTGTGTAAATTGATATTAACGGAGATATAAGCAATTTTTGGATCGATTAAAATTGATTGAAATAGTATGATGGTAATTATATTCGTTTTACCCTTGCGGATGGATCGATTTTGATATGAGAATAGGTTTTTCTGGTGTATTTTGGTGTTTTATTCAAATCTGACCTTCATTTCTTGTAAAAATGAATTATTGAATGGCCGGTTAGGTTAATTGAATGCCCGGTTAGGTTGTCGTGATATTTTCGTTAGTTGGGTTAAGTCGTGATATTTTCATTAAAACTAACGAAAATATCACGACAACCAAACCAATCATGAAGGGGGTACAGTTGATCTAACCGGCAGGGACGCCGGGACAAATCCCCGGGGCCTGGACCTCTAGGGGGCCCGGAAAGAGGGGGGATAAAATCTAAAAATATTAATAAAGCAATTGATTAAATAACAGAGGAAATATAATTAATGAACACACATTTTATAGAGATTATCATAGTCAAACTGAAACGGATAAAATATTATCCGCGGTCCACCAATGCCCAAGAGCGACTGACAGAACTGGGAACCATTGTAATTGAAAGCCAGTTAGACCGTACTTTAAATTTCATCAGAATCATTTACCACTTTGCTAGAGAGAAGGCAAAGAAAGTACACGTCTAATTATGAAAATCTTGCAGTAAACAATTGTCTTGCCTACATGGACTGGTACTGCATTTGTAAGTTGTATGGTGATAGAATTAATATAATCGATTCGAAAAATAAAATGGTTATTTTCTTCTCAGTTGTTTATTCATACTGTATGTTTTGAATAGTGACTTGGGCATATAATCAGTTTGCTTGTTATGTACACAAAAAACATTCATAATAAAATATTGAGTAAACAGGGGGACCCATACACCAATCCTTCCCCGGGGCCCGGGGCAGCTCTCGTCGGCCCTGCTAACGGGCATTCAAAATTCATTTGCACAAGAAATGAATGTCAGATTTGAATAAAATACACTAAAATACACCAGAAAAACCTATTCTCATATCAAAATCGACCCACCCGCAAGGGTAAAACAAATAATTACCATCATACTATTTCAATCGATTTTAATCGATCCAAAAATTGCTTATATCTCCATTAATATCAGTTTGCACAAGAAATACCATAAAAGAAAATAGATTCAGATTTAAATTCTACATAAGAAAAATCGGATCTTGTGGGTTGTTCTATTATATGAAAAAATGAAGTAAATGATGGGTTATATATAACCCACAAGATCCCAAATTTCTGAGGTTTTTGCTCGAGTTATTTGGACGTTTCACATTCCAACCGTTACTTACAACCACAGTCTATGTCTAAACAATGACTGAAACAGAGCAGCAGTTACATATGCTTATATAAATTTCTGCCGATCCAATTTTTACCAAAACGGACTACAATATATAAAAAAATTATTCCTCTGTAATAAATTACCGTACACAAGAATTTGTAATATACAGTTTGATATATATTACAGTGGTAATTTATACACTATACTAACGTCATTGCTACTGATATTGGATATTGTTTATAGAATACTAATAATATCATCCAGTAAAATTTTCAAATAAAGAAAATCTGGTAACAAAGATTCTTTAAAAATATTGATTTTCCCCAACTCCGACGAATAAAGGCTTGAAAAACAAATATATATATCACCTATATATATATATATATGAGTGGTGGACCGGATGTCAGTTTTTCAACATCTGCGGATGCGGATTTTTAATTCCAATATCCGCGGATGCGGATATTTAGTTAATCTATCAATATAATATAGAATTATGAATATATGACATAATTTTTCAAATTTCGTGATATTACTATTATGGGAGGCAATGCATAAGAATTAAAATTAATATTAATGTTTTCATTATGATAAAAATAATAACTTTCTCAAGTGTTTCAACCACAGAAAATTCAATGAAACAAGTTTCATTCAATTTTCTGTTACCACGTATTTATATTTTGAGGTTTATATATTTGTTTGTTCATTAATAACACTGGTCAACACTCATTTTATTGCCAATCATATTAGAGTGATTTTGGGGTAACTTTGTGGTGCTGATTCCGAATATGACATCGGTTTTGCTAGATTGGCTCTAATTTATGAGATAATTGGTACCCCATTGAAACACGTAAAAATGCAAAAAATTTAATGTTCAGGCGGAGCCTACTTACAAATCGCATTGAAATTGTCTCAAATCATACAAAAGTAAACACATGAAATACATAATGGCATTTTATTCGGTATAATGACAGATAAACACAGTAAGCTGATTCGCATAATTACAATTAATGTATAGTAAATCTCTGTTTGTACGATTCTCTTTTATGTGGGTTATCAGGACAATCACGTTGGAGGTTCCAGCAATAGTCTGCCATCATGTGTCTGTCCCATCTGCCTTGATACCTTTCCTCCATCACCTTGATATCTTGATGAAACCTCTCCCCTTGTTCCTCGCTAAAATCACCAAGATTATCCGGAAATCTGTGTAAGTGGCTATGGAGAAAGTGTACCTTTATGCTCATATTAGTACCCAACTTTTCAAAGTTTGTGAGCATGTTTTGCACCAGTTCTTCATAATTGTCTGCTTTGTGGTTACCCAAGAAGTTCTTGACAACTGAGACATAACTGCACCAGGCAGAAGCTTCAACACCATTCATAAATTTTGTGAAATTAGAATCCTTGATAAGTGTACGGATTTCAGGGCCATCAAAGATTCCAGCTTTTAGTTTTTCCATACTTAGTCCAGGGAACGATCTACAAATGTATTTGAAGCAGACTTTGACAGACTGAGGTCCCGTATCAGATCATTGAGTTCGTCTTGGGAGAACTGCTGGTGTTGAAATGCTTCCTTCATAGTCACTTCCACTACTACCACCTAAGTCCTGAATTTCTTCAAATTCTGACAACGGAAGGTCGGGCAGTGTGGTAAACACTGGTATGGGAACGTCTTCGCTGTGTGACACAGGTCGCCTTGCTGATTCCAAATTGGGATAATCCCACTCGAGTTTCTTGTATCGATTGAAACCTTTCACATTAACCACATTGTCAACTGACTACTGGTTGGGTGGCCGATGACTTATATACGGAGGGGGAATATTCTAGAATGATCGCGGAGTAAACACTAAGACTATTCGCGTGTCTCACCATCTAGAATGTTCCGGTAGTTTCCCATATGCACGCGTTATGGTTACGTTTCCTATTAATTGAGGGTATTCATTATCTCAAGAACTAGAGCCAAATCGGAAAAACTACTTTCATTTTGGAATTCAGCAACCCCAAAATACCCTATATTCGTACGAATTTCCTTGGCAACGAAACAAAAAATTTTTTTTGTTGAGCTGCGTAATTAATACTTTACGTGAAATGTGCATGACTGGACCTTATAAGCTACTTTATGAGCTAATTTAATTGTAAATTGCATAATTTATTAGAGGTAATATCCGCATAACAGCCGCAGTCAGAAGTGCGGATGCGGATATCCGGTCCACCACTAATATATATACCTTACAAAGGTTTCGCGCGATGATTTCTCATTTCGCGAAGGTCACGCTTGTCGCCCCTCCTCTCGAGTTGGCCTGGTGAAGTAGTGAGTTGGATTCTTGCGCTCTCCACCTCATATAGCCAGGTAAGCCCGGCTCATCGGGGATTGTTCTGAGCCAGGCGTCTAGTCTTCTTTTGAAGATTTCCACTGCAACTCCCTTCATGTTTCTTAGGTCTTTGGGCAACTGATTAAACAGTTTTGGTCCTCTCACTACAAAACTATTTTCTTTCAGGGTTAAGGATGTCCCTGTCTCGCCTTCAATTTGGGAATACGACACAGTCTACCGTTTCTACTTTCCACCGTTGTTTGGGGAGTTATAGGGTTCAGAGTAAGAGTAGGGATCAGATTCTCCATTATTTTCCAAGTGTAAATAATGGTGTATCTCTCTCTTCTCCTTTCCAGTGAATATAGGTCTAGTTCGCGTAACCTCTCCCAGTAATTTAGTTCTTTGCACGCATTGATCTTGGCTGTGAAGCTTCTCTGGATCCCTTCCAGCTGTCTAATGTCTTCTTTATATGGGGATGTTAGGACCGAGCAGTATTCCAATTTGAGTATTATCAGGATTTTCAGTAGAGGAATCATTACATTCCTATCCCTTCGTTTAAAGGTTATCAATACTGTCCCGTTATTCTCTTTGCTCTGTTTACTGCTATCTTATTTTGTGTTTCAAATTTCGCATCATTGTCATTACAACCCCTAAATCTTTTGCTCTGGAATTTCTCTGAATTTCCTGTCCATTTGGGGTATAATATTCCATGGATTTTAGGTCTTCTCTTTTTCCGTACCGTAATAGCTGAAATTTCTAGGTGTTAAACTTTTTATTGTTGTCTTCCGTCCACTTGTGGATTCTGTTTATGTCGGTTTGTAGAGATCCTATGTCTTCTGGGTTTCTTATTTTTCTACTGATCTTTGTGTCATCGGCAAAGGATGTTATTGTGCTGTCTCTGGTAACGTCCTCATCTATGTCAGTTAGCATGATTATGAAGAGTAGTGGAGCTAATACTGTTCCTTGTGGTACTGAGCTGAGGACCTCTTATTCTGATGAAGATACCCTTGTACTGTAACGACTTGCCGCCGCTCACTAAGGAAATTATTAATCCATTTCCCTACTTTTCCTGTTAATCCCATATATTTCAGTTTATGTATTATGATTCCGTGGTCACACTTGTCGAACGCTTTAGCAAAGTCTGTGTATAGTACATCATAGTTTTCATTACTTTCCAGTGAATCAATAATATTGTTGTAGTGTTCCATTGGTTGTGATAGGCATGATCTGCCTGACCGAAACCGTGTTGGTTATCAGTGAATTTTTTCTGAGTTTCCAAAAAGTCATAGATTTTCTGTCTAACTATTCTCTCAAATATTTTAGTGAGATGGGATGTAAGCGATACTGGCCGATAGTTTTTGGCCTCGGATCGATCTCCTCCTTTATATATTGTGACTATGTTCGCGCTCTTCAGGATGCCCGGTATTTCTCCCGTGTCTAGTGATCGTCTCCATATCCAGTATAGGGGCTCAGCGATTGCATTCTTGCAGTTTTTGATCAGTGTGGTATTCCATTTATCCGGTCCTGCCGCTGAGTGTGTTTTTAGTTTTCCTCTGGCTCGTGTAATATCATCCGTTGTAAAGTCGAAATCCGTTATACTTTCCCCTTGTGGTTCTTCAAAGAACGCGTTTCTGTCGCATATCAATTTGTCAGTTTTTGGTATACTGAAAGATGATTCGTACTGAGCTCTTAATATTTCAAATACTTCTGTTAGATCATCAGATAAATCACTGTTCTCATTTTTTAAAGGTCCGATAGTCGCATGGTTTTTCGACTTTCTTTTTGCGAAATTATAGAAGTACTTTGAGTTAGCCTTTATCGCTTCTATAGCGTCATCATCTTCTTTTTCTGTATGCTTCTCGATTAGTTCCTGTATGACGACATCGATACTTTGCAGTTTATCATTTAATATTTTTCTGATGTTGTTATCTTTACAATTACTTAATTTTACAGTCACTTTTTCTCTTTCGAAACAATGCCCTCTTTTGTCTTTCGAACCTGCTTCTCTTTCCTCTTTGTGACATGTTTTTCCACAATTTCTAACGTCTCCTCTAACGTCATTAGCATCTCCTCCGTTGTCTTGGCCTTGAAAATGGTTTTCCAATCTATTACTTCCATGCTGGCTGTCACATCTTCCCAGTTTATAGTGAAAATTAAAAATTTCGAATTTGCTTCTTTCTGTTGTGCGTGTTCTTTCCTTTCCTGTTGCCTTTATATTAGTTGTTATTTCAATGATGTTGTGGTCCGATATCATAGTTGGGGATATTTCTACATTATCAATTAGATTACTGTTGTTTGTGAATACCAAATCCAGGCAGTCGTTTTTTCTTGTGTTTTCTGTTATTTCTTGGGTTAACATAAATTCATCAGCTAGAGCTAGTAGCATTTTTACCTGCTCCTGGTCTTCTCGTGTGCCTCCCTTGTATACATATATTTTTTCCTATCCTTTTATATTTCATGAATGGGAAATTAAAATCACCACAGAGAAAAATATTTGGGGTTGGAGAGTGTAGATCTTTTACCAAGTTTCTTACCTCTGTAATGGAATCTGAAAATTTTGAGGTTGGCGTGTTTGGGGGATCTGTACATTTCAATTAGTACCATATTTAATTTTTCAATTTTTGCTGCTACACATTCTACGTAGTTGTTTGAGGTACTTATAGCCATTTCTGCTATGTGCCTTTCGCGTGTGTAAATAGCACATCCTCCTTTACGTCTCACTGTTCTGTCGGCTCGGAGGATGTTATAGTTGTCAATTTGTATTTCTTTTTTGTCAATACAGGACTCACAATTTTCAAGTTCGCCTGGCAGTCCTTTAGATGAGTTTCCGTGAGGCATGCAAAGTCAGCTCCGGCTTCTTGCACGAGTCCTTTCAGGTATACAACTTTGTCTGGGGAATGATTTGATTTAATGCCCTGTATGTTGGCTAGGATTATTTTTATCTTTTCTCTTTTTTGTTTCGCATAGAGGTGGTTCCGATTTGTTTTCCAATGGGGGTGCCGGTTTCGTTGCCTCGTGGTCCTGCGAGAATTTACCTCTTTTTATCTTTGTCGGTACCTGTTGTCCCGATAACGCATGAAGTGCCTTTGTCCGTACCTTCTGTCCGGCTCTCGGATTCCTATATTTGTCAGCTAGTTTTGTAATTGCTGGATAGTATTTAGCAGCTGAAATGTGTTGGCTGCGTCTAAAAAATTGGCACTCTTCTTTGATGTTCGTTTTTTCTGTTCACTCGTTGCGTTCCTTTGAGGGTGGTAGTGGTATCGGCATTTTTTCCCGTAAATTTGCAACTCCCATATCTTGCATAAGTGTCGCAGACCGTAAGATGATGGAACATGCATTTCTTATCAAATTTGCAGTATCCACTTGTGTAATGCGTTTTGCATAATGTGGGATGGGCGTATATACATTGCCCATCCCGATATCTGCAGTTCCCTTTCGCGTAGTATTTACATACGATATTTTCTATGCTTCTGCTTCTTTTCTTGTTATTTTCAAAGTTCTTAATTTTGGCATTATCATTATTTTTCTTTGGCTGTTTATTTTCTACGTTTTTAGTTATTATCTTTTTATCATTTCGCTCGTTGGACCGTTTGACTACTTCGCAACTTTTACTTATTTTTTTTCTTTCATCTGTAGTATGTCTTCCTTCCGTATTATATTGTTTATATCGTTTTGTTATTAAATTGCTGTTCGTTATTATATACTGTATATATTATATATACACACACACACACACACACACACACACATTATATATATATATATATATATATATATGAAAATTATTTCACGAAGGTAACACGTGAAAAATATTTATGATGAATAAAACCACGAAGGAAAGGAAACACAAAATGGTGCTCAAGCGCTTTCGTCTAATGACATCCTCAGGAACACTGAAGTATATAAAAAGGTTAAGCCTATATATAGGTTACAGAAAGAAAAAAAAAAGAAAAATAAATAACATACATACACACACACATATATATATATATATATACAGGGTGGGGGAAAGTAGCTCCCTAATTTAAATTAATATAAATCATGTATAAATTGTGATTGTATGTTATATTGTTATGGTGTGTTCTCTAAAGTGGTACAATTGTAACGATAATCTTTTTTTCTCTAAAGTGTTCTCTTTGTGTTCTCTAAAGTGGTACAATTGCAACGTTCATTTTTTTTTTTCATTTCAGATTGAAGGGTAACATGGCTGAGCGCTTAACACTGCAGGAGCGTGCCCAGTTGGCGGCACGGTACGAAGTTTGGCAATCTGTCGTTCGAGTTCAAAGATGGTGGCAGGCCATTCACGGACCACGTGCCCAAGTGGACCCGAAAACAATCAAGAACTGCCACTCGAAGCTCATGACCACGGGGTCTGTGGCAGATGTTCGATGTGGTCGCCCTTCGACATCCAGGGCCCAGGAGACGGTGCAGGCAGTTCAGGAAATGTTCGCACGGAGTCCACGAAAGTCAACTCGCCAGGCAGCTCGGGAAAGTGGACTCTCCCGCTACTCAGTGCGAACTGTGCTGAGAAGGATGGGTCGTCGTGGTCCACATCAATGGCCAGCCAGGAGCCCCGACTTGACACCGTGCGACTTCTTTCTTTGGGGGTGGGTAAAGGAAGAAGTCTACCGCACCAAACCGAGGACATTGGAAGAACTGGAGGACCGAATTCGGGAAGTCATGTCCTCCATCCCGCCGGAGTTCCTGCTAAAGTCAGTGGACGCCATTCCTGGGCGGCTCCAGAAGCTGGTGGAAAGAGTTGGAGCCCACATTGAATTTTAGAGAAAACCTACCATATATGCCTACCTTTTCATATTATTTCTTCTGAAATAAATGGATAATATACGTATTTTTTTACCAATCCAAAATAGGGAGCTACTTTCCGCCCACCCTGTATATATACATACATATCTATATATACAAATACATACATACATACATATATATACAATAAACAGAGAAGTAAAAATAATAAAAAATAAAAAATTAAAACCTTAAAGGATTACCAATGAGGCGTACAATTGTAAGGAAAAATATCGATTTTTAGCACAAGATCAAATGGATTATAAAAATACAAATTTATACTGGGACTCTGCCGGGTTTTAACACAATGCTGCCTATGGTCAGGTTTCGATATATATAAAAAAATAAAAAATAAAAAATAAAATGCAAATTAAAAGTTAATCGATTTTTAGCACAAGATCAAATGGATTATAAAAATACAAATTTATACTAGAACTCTGTCCGGTTTTAACACATTGCTGCCTATGGTCAGGTTTCGATATATATAAAAAAATGAATAAAATGCAAATTAAAAGTTAATAAAGTAGAAGACAAGTTTACCAAAGATTTAATGTTTTACACTTCTTATCTAAGTCTGCTTTAAAGGAATTCAACATAACAGGATCGAGTTGAAAAAGACCTTTGCTTATGTTGAAGTTATTTGAAAGTTGGATAATGGCAGACTCAAGAATATTTCTATTAACAATGTTGCTTGAATGGAATAAAACTGAAGCATTATTCCAATCAATACAGTGGGCTAACTCTGACAAATGGACAAAAAGGGCACTGGACAACTGTCCTGTTCTAACGGAATATTGATGCTGTTTTATACGTGTGTGCAAATCCTTTCCCGTCTGACCTATGTAAAAGGAATCACATTGTTTACAACCAATTTTATAGATAATGCCTGAATTATTGGTAGGGCTATTTTTTACTATGATATTTTTCACAATATTGTTATATGAAAATACTACATTAATATCCAAAAGTTTAAGTACATTAGCAATGCCTAAAAAGCCCGGGAAAAATGGAAGTACTAAAATATTTTTTGACAAAGTACGAGTGTTAATATTGACACGATAGAAAGTTCGTTTTGCCTTGTTGAGACAAGATTCCATAAACGCAGATGGATAACACAAATCACTTCCAATACCGTTGATTTTTTCCAATTCGGCATCGATGTATTCCGGACTGGCGATCCTAAGGGCGCGGAGAAACATTGATGAAAATATGGCCTTCTTAATGGGGGTATCATGTCCCGAGTAAAAGTGTACACTTTTACTCGGGACATGATACCCCATTAAGAAGGCCATATTTTCATCAATGTTTCTCCGCGCCCTTAGGATCGCCAGTCCGGAATACATCGATGCCGAATTGGAAAAAATCAACGGTATTGGAAGTGATTTGTGTTATCCATCTGCGTTTATGGAATCTTGTCTCAACAAGGCAAAACGAACTTTCTATCGTGTCAATATTAACACTCGTACTTTGTCAAAAATATTTTAGTACTTCCATTTTTCCCGGGCTTTTTAGGCATTGCTAATGTACTTAAACTTTTGGATATTAATGTAGTATTTTCATATAACAATATTGTGAAAAATATCATAGTAAAAAATAGCCCTACCAATAATTCAGGCATTATCTATAAAATTGGTTGTAAACAATGTGATTCCTTTTACATAGGTCAGACGGGAAAGGATTTGCACACACGTATAAAACAGCATCAATATTCCGTTAGAACAGGACAGTTGTCCAGTGCCCTTTTTGTCCATTTGTCAGAGTTAGCCCACTGTATTGATTGGAATAATGCTTCAGTTTTATTCCATTCAAGCAACATTGTTAATAGAAATATTCTTGAGTCTGCCATTATCCAACTTTCAAATAACTTCAACATAAGCAAAGGTCTTTTTCAACTCGATCCTGTTATGTTGAATTCCTTTAAAGCAGACTTAGATAAGAAGTGTAAAACATTAAATCTTTGGTAAACTTGTCTTCTACTTTATTAACTTTTAATTTGCATTTTATTCATTTTTTTATATATATCGAAACCTGACCATAGGCAGCAATGTGTTAAAACCCGGACAGAGTTCTAGTATAAATTTGTATTTTTATAATCCATTTGATCTTGTGCTAAAAATCGATTAACTTTTAATTTGCATTTTATTTTTTATTTTTTATTTTTTTTATATATATCGAAACCTGACCATAGGCAGCATTGTGTTAAAACCCGGCAGAGTCCCAGTATAAATTTGTATTTTTATAATCCATTTGATCTTGTGCTAAAAATCGATATTTTTCCTTACAATTGTACGCCTCATTGGTAATCCTTTAAGGTTTTAATTTTTAATTTTGTATTATTTTTACTTCTCTGTTTATTGTATATATATGTATGTATGTATGTATGTATGTATTTGTATATATAGATATGTATATATATATATATATATATATATATATATATATATATATGTGTGTGTGTGGTGTGTGTATGTATGTTATTTATTTTTCTTTTTTTTTTCTTTCTGTAACCTATAATAGGCTTAACCTTTTTATATACTTCAGTGTTCCTGAGGATGTCATTAGACGAAAGCGCTTGAGCACCATTTTGTGTTTCCTTTCCTTCGTGGTTTTATTCATCATATATATATATATATATATATATATATATATAATCATGCGGGTTGCTTCTGCAAAGCTTCAATTTAATATTTAGGAGAAATCCAATGACAAGGAGGAATGTAAATGCCATGAAAAGTCTTCTTTAATGCGCAACGTTTCGAGCAATACGCTCATCTTCAGGCTAAATAATAACAATATCAAATTAAAATCAATAAATAAATGAAACACAAGACAAAATAATTTCTATAAAACCTATTCATTAAAAGCAAAATTTAAAAAGACTAAAAGAAGAGGGTTAAATTCAAAGTTATAAAAATTTACATATAAAATTACAAGAAATTTAAAAAGCTATTTTTAAATTACATATAGTAAATTTGAAATTAGTACAATGGAATAATTAACACTACTAACCCTTCATTGCTGGTTCCGAAGCACAAGTAATTTAAAACAAAACAAAGGGAACATACTATGGGTTGGGTGGTTGGAGAGTTATAAGTTGGGGAGGGGGAATTATAAAAAATTTAGAGGGACAGCTGAGGAATCAACGTTTAGAGAAGGGGTCAATGTTTTAATATAAAGAGATTCCAAAATTCTAAGTGAGTTGGGACAAGAATTACAACCGAGAATTTTAAAATTATCTAAAGTGACATCAGTTTTACATTTAATATTGTTATTATTTAGCCTGAAGATGAGCGTATTGCTCGAAACGTTGCGCATTAAAGAAGACTTTTCATGGCATTTACATTCCTCCTTGTCATTGGATTTCTCCTAAATATTATATATATATATATATATATATATATATATATATATACGATGGATGGATGGATGAATTATTGCAAACTTATGATAATGATATTATCACAAATTACCTTAACTCAGAGAGTTTTCATTAATATGGGGCCGCATCTATAACACAGGTCAACAAAAAAAAAAATTTTTTTTTCGTTGCCAAGGAAATTCGTACGAATTTAGGGTATTTTGGGGTTGCTGAATTCCAAAATGAAAGTAGTTTTTCCGATTTGGCTCTAGTTCTTGAGATAATGAATACCCTCAATTAATAGGAAACGTAACCATAACGCGTGCATATGGGAAACTACCGGAACATTCTAGATGGTGAGACCGAATAAAATGCCATTATGTATTTCATGTGTTTACTTTTGTATGATTTGAGACAATTTCAATGCGATTTGTAAGTAGGCTCCGCCTGAACATTAAATTTTTTGCATTTTTACGTGTTTCAATGGGGTACCAATTATCTCATAAATTAGAGCCAATCTAGCAAAACCGATGTCATATTCGGAATCAGCACCACAAAGTTACCCCAAAATCACTCTAATATGATTGGCAATAAAATGAGTGTTGACCAGTGTAATAAACAGAGTTTACGCCGAAATTTATTAAGATCCCCCCCTTATTAAGACAACCTTATTTGTAGACTAAGGGAAATTAAATTGTATATATATATATTCAGGAATTTAAAAACTTAAAATAAGCATTGCTTTTCATAATTATAGCATTAGAGTTGAACCCACTTAAAGATAATTAAAAAAAACAAATGACACATTTCTGATTCATTCTCACTGGGATCCCTTATCAAGTCTCATATGAATAAAGATATTTGTAATCAGATTGCTGAATAGATACATACTATCTTCATTCAGCAGACTGATTATAAATATATTATAAATAATTGAATTATATATATATATATATATATATTATATATATATATATATATATATATATATATATATATATATAGGTAAGGTGTATATATATACACATATATATATAATATATACACACCTCGGTGGTGTAGTGATTATCATCGCTGACTCCGAATTTACCGGCCCCGAATTCGATTCCCAGTGACGGCAGTCGGCGCGCAACAAACCCAGCTGTTCATCCTTACATGCAATAAAAATTGGTTGGTAGATAAATGGATACCCTGAGAGGTCGTGAGATCGAGTCCGGGCGAAGACTTTGTCATTACTGACCACCTATGGTGAGTAGTGGTTCGGATGCCACGTTAAGCTGTACAGTAGGTCTAAGGTGGAGCAACAAGTGTGACCTTTGTCAGAATGAACAATTCGAGGGGAAGCAACACTAAGGTGTTTTATATATACAGGGTGTCCCATAACTCTGGAACCATACGGTAAAATAAGTAATTCATGTTTTTCGTTAATGCAAGTGCCCCATGATGTCTTTGAGTAAGGAAGAACGCATCCAGGTAATTCTGCTCGTAGGAAATCGGAGTCAGAGTGAGGTCGCTGAGGAATTTAACAGATTGCATCCGGACCGCGCGCCGATAACACACAGCTGTGTCGGAAAACTTGTAGGAAAGTTCAGGGAAACGGGATCCATAGGAGATAAACCACGCGGTGGACCTCCGAGGACATCCACCGACGATGACACAGCCGCTACCATCCTCGCTCATTTCACAAACAGTTCCCAAAAGTCTCTTCGGCGTTTTTATTGCCGTTTTTATCATTTTGTCCTATGGTTCCAGACTTACGGGACACCCTATATATATATATATATATATATTATATATATATATACACTAGTTGTTATGCCCAGCACTTACTCGGGGTGGGCTGATTGCATTAAATTTAATTATTCGAATCGTTTTTTATTTTTCATCGTATTACTCCTTAGATTAAAAATATTATATTATACACCTCAGGGACGTAGCCAAAGGGGGGCGACGGAGGCGGTCGCCCCCCTCACCTTGGAAAGTCCAGGAAAATTATCTGTGGTAATTACAACCAAGGTTTACCGCCAAACTATAACATTTTTAACAATTTGGTATCTATATATAATGGAAGGAGTATATATATATATATATATATATATATATATATGGGAATGAACTCAGAATGGTCCCCTGAGTTTTTTATGATACACACAGACAGTGCATGGAACAAGGAACTCTTCTGGGATAATTAAATCCACTATAGTCCGAATAAGTTACCCCTTTTTCTTTGATGTATTCAATCTGACGTGAAGGCAGCGAGTCTTTTGCTTATATTGAGGTTCTAAATGTAGCAGGGCTAGGCTGCTTTAAACCCTAGATCCATGTCCCAAAGCTGGATCCTGTCTGCTTTGCAGATAGCTGGTGAGGGAAGCTATATTTATGGGACCTCTTTGCGAGTGACCCGTTGCCCACGTCGGGCTAGCATCATGAAAAAGAAAAACTATGGTATTTGTCATTTACCATTACTCATTCGGACTATAGTGGATTTAATTTTCCCAGAAGAGTTCCTTGTTCCATGCACTGTCTGTGTGTATTTTATATATATATATATATATATATATATATATATATATATATATATATCTGTGTGTGTGTGTGTGTGTGTGTGTGTGTGTGTGTGTGCGTGTGTTATTTAAGTGATATTTTGCGTCGTTTTTTAAACACGTATCTGAACTACTGAAATATGAAGCGCAGGGAAACTGAACACATTCCCAATCGTCCATCGACTACTGCAGGTTTTCGCTGTTCAGCGTGTTTCCACAGCTGCGCCAAAGCGTTCATTTTCAAACCTTAGCAGGTTGAAGACATGGCTACGAAAGAGAATGAGTGAAGATCGTCTGACAGGATTAGCTTTAATCGCCATGGAGAGAGACAAGCTAACTTCAGATGATGCATCCGAAATAATGGATAGATTTGCTAGAAAAAAGGCGAGATGACTCAATTTGTTACTGGAATAAAAGGGACGGTAGGCGGTAATGTGATTTTGTGGTGTACCTATATGTAAATTACGTATTTACTAAAGTATTCGATTTTGATTTAGTAAAGTAATTGCGTATTTGATAAAGTACATATTTTTTTGTCAAGTAGCCCCTAAATTATTTTTCCATGCGATTATCCTGTTTAAAATTTTATATACAGTGTGTCCGTAAAGTCATGGTGGGATTTTAAATAGCTATATTATTGCAACGAAACATGATAATGAGATGAAAAAAAGGCAAATTGAAGAACAACTCTAAAAGAATAACTTTATTTAACGTAGTTCGATATGGGCTCCTCTGGTAGCCCTGCAGACATCTAGGCGGTGATTCAATTCCAGCCACACACGCCCAAGAACATCAGGAGTGACGGATGCGATAGCTTCGGTGATTCGCTCGTGCAAGTGATGAATATCCCTAATGGGTACACTGTACACGCTTTGCTTGACGTAACCCCACAAATAAAAGTCCAAAGGTGTCAGGTCCGGAGAGCGTGGAGGCCATGGCTTCCATCCTCCTCTTCCTATCCATCTCTGTGGAAATTTTTCATTAAGGAATTCTCGAACAACGTTGGCATAGTGCGGAGGAGCACCATCTTGCTGAAAGATGACATTATTGTCAATAAATTGGGGTACTGCAAAATGTTCCAACAAAGCGAGGTAGTTGTGTGACGTCACAGTGGGTTCCGCGAAGAAAAATGGGCCAATCACTCGATCTCGTGCTAGAGCACACCACACATTAACTTTCGGGCTATTACGCTCATGTTCAACATAGGCATGTGGACAGCCTAGACTAACTACGAGATAAAGGTTAAGCTTAGCCTAGACTAACTACAAGATACAACT
The DNA here is from genome assembly GCA_023014485.1 of Bathynomus jamesi. Classification (NCBI taxonomy): domain Eukaryota; kingdom Metazoa; phylum Arthropoda; class Malacostraca; order Isopoda; family Cirolanidae; genus Bathynomus; species Bathynomus jamesi. Next base: position 1,401,258 of record JAJOZX010000145.1, on the reverse strand, counting down.
TTGAGAGTTGTTCTTAAATTTGGCATTGTTTCATCTCATTATCATGTTTCGTTGCAATAATATAGCTATTTAAAATCCCACAATGACTTTACGGACACACTGTATGTTAAACAGATGCGCGTTTCTTCCGTCTCAACTGATCTAGCTGTTTCTGTATCCGTTTGACTTGCCAATTGTATGCATGAAATCAACAAATGTTTGAATAAAATAGTTACTTTCTTTGTTAAATATGAAAATTATAGGATCAATACCTGATTTCAAATTTCAGAAAATACAAGTAATTACATCAAAATATAGCTTAGCTTGCACCATTGTGACTGCCCAATCCAAACTTTTGTTGGGAAGAGGACATATTTCATGTGGATGGCTGAATAGTGGCTGTTCAAAAATGGCAGTTGCAGACATTTTCAGACAGTTTTTACACAAAATAAGCTTAAAATGCGCTGGCTTACGGGGCTCCGCCCTGGACCCCACTGGGAGAACTTCCAGCTTTCCCCCAAACCCCCTAACTGTATGGGCTCGCCCGATTCACCACGGAACCTGACGAACGTAGCTCAAGTTCGCCCCCCCCTTGGGACATTCCTGGCTACGTCCCTGATATACCTAGCGTTGTATTTAATATATATATATATATATATATTAGGGCCCTGCGAAGCTTCGAGATTCAATTTGATTTCGAATCGGGAGAGAGGATTCGATTTGATTCGTTCGCTTGGGCTCCGACTCGATATTTTCTAATGTCCATTAAGTTTGGTAAACAACATCAGTGATGATGTTTTGAAGAACACTTTCATAAATAAACACTTTTTTACTTAGATTCTAATTCAGTCTATATGCTGAGACCAATCTCTTGCGCAATAACACTTTTATCATACTTCAATACCATTGTTCCTCCTCATGATCAAACACTTAATACATTTTTTTTAGGAGGATTTACTTTGTCCTTTGTTCTCAAGATGATTTAATTAATTTTACGCTTATTACTCTAAGTAAGCACTTTAAATAAAGAAACCATTTTCTGTGTAATTTGAAACTTAATTCAGTATATATACACCCTATAATCTATATGTGTACGATTGATTCGATTCTAGATGATTTGAATTATTTGGGATGATTTGATTCGAGATTCGAGTCGAAAAAAAATTTGTGATTCGTAGGGCCCGGAGCAAGTGTAGTTTACGTCCCCCTTTGGTACTTAGTGTAGTTTACGTCCCCCTGTGGTGCCTAGTGTAGTTTACGTTCCACTACATTATCCTAGTGTAGTTTGCGTTTCCGTACATTATCCTAGTGCAGTTTGATAACATTGCCATTCCATTCATGAGGACTATTAAATGCGATTCACTATTCCGTGTTAGTGGCAACAACTAAATTTATATTTTCTAGGTCTCTTCATCTTTCCCAAAAATCATTAGGGTGAAAATTATTGTGCAATATATCGTTCTTAAGAGAACAACATTTATATAGTCAATAATAGTAGCTATTAGAATTTATGTGGTATGGCTGCCATTTGTAAGTTTATCCGTAGTTTCAAAATACGTGTGAAGGCACATAAACAAAGATTATATGTAACTAGTTACTCGTAACGTCGTTACACGTATCGAGTAACGGTAACGCTTTAAGGATTTTCAAAAGTAACGATGTAATGGTAACGCCGAGTACATTTTCGACGTGTAACGAGTAACGGTAACGCCGCCCAATTTAATGTAACGGTGCCCATCACTATATATATATATATATATATATATATATATATATATATATATATATTATTACAGTGATGGGCAGTATCTAGATACATGTATCGCCGATACGTATCGATCGATACTTTTGTATCGGTATCGGTATCGCTTTAGCTACTTGACAAAAGTATCGATTTATCGGTGTCACTAAGGTCAATTTTCTTAAATGTATCGAAAAAAATCGACACTTCGATACATCGATACATTAATAAGAATTTTTAAATATTTAAATAGATGTTATAATATGACACTACTGAGTTATATTTATGAATATACATAAATAATAATATTAAATATTTAATGACAGTACTACTCTACTGGTCACGTCACACAGTACGGCGCAACGTTTAAACATGTTTGTACTTGTGTTATTGAGATTAATTAATCATAATATAGAAACGCTCATAATACAGAAACGCTCATATAATATAGAAACGCTCATCGGTGTTGCAACACTACGGCCCCTGTAGAACGGTTGTTTCGTTTGGCTGGTCACATTCACGCTCCAAAAAGGAATAGACTGTCTGACCAGATGTTTAGCCAGCTGGTATTTTTGAAGGGTAATAGCAATTACTTTTAATTGTTAGTGTAATATTTTCAGTCATTCATGTATCCTACAAAATTAAAACATACTTTCATTAAATAAAGCAACTGTTTTTATTTACATCTATAAAACCCATTAAAATGTCGTTGATTTTACTTACAGTGCGTACAAATTACTAGTATAAACAATAATATCTAATACCTACATATTAAATGAATAATTATAAAAATGTACCGGCGATGCATGTATCGGTATCGGTATCGCTTAAGGCATCTAGAAAGTATCGGCGTATCGGTATCGCCTAAGACGTTCTTCATGTATCGATGTATCGGTATCGCTTTAGCGATTTTCATGTATCGATGCCCATCACTGTTATATATATATATATATATATATATACTGTATATACTAGAAGAAACGCAGAGACATATCACAGCCAAGACTGATGGCTGCAAAGAACTCAACTCCTGGGAAAGACTGCGTGAACTAAATCTGTACTCCCTAGAAAGAAAAAGAGAGGTATACCATAATCTACATATGGAAAATAATCGAAAAACTGGTACCACGGAACCGCAATGAGGTTAACGAGGTGTGTGTACAGGGTGTCCCGTAAGTCTGGACCCATAGGGAAAAATAATAAAATTACAAAATAGTCCAAAAATTTATTTATAATATATTTTTTTATTATTTTTATTATTATTTTTATTATTTTTTTATTATGATCTTACTCCGCTGGAGTTTTATTTGTGGGGCCACTTGAGAGCCAAAGTGTACGAGGTCAAACTTCAGAACATTTTCCACCTTAAAGCACGCATTGTGGAGGCGTGTCAAGAAATTTCTGCGACTGTGATTCAGAAAGTGCTGTCGCAGTGGAGATTACGTCTTCAACTATGTGTGCGACACAACGGCGGACACTTTGAACAGATTATGTAATAAATTTTTGGACTATTTTGTAATTTTATTATTTTCCCTATGGGTCCAGACTTACGGGACACCCTGTATATAAATTGACGATCGGTTTGGTTAAGTCGTAATATTTTCGTTAGTTTGAACGTTTTATTTGATGGTTTCATTTGAAAAATGTCTCCTAAAGATGCTAGTGTAGTTTACGTTCCCCAACTTTGACCTAATGTAATTTGTGTCCCCTTTTGCGTCAGGGGGACGTAAACTACACTTGCTCCCAGGGCCGTAATATAATATATATATATATATATATATATATATAGGTTGGGGATGATGATGATGATGATGATGTTTGTTCGTTTATACATGCCTAAACCGTAAACGGCAGGGTAGTCTGTACGACTGCACCTAATTTAGTATACACATTAAGGGAGAACCAGGGGAGGTTTTAGTTACACATTCACATCTCCCAGTCTCACCCTTCCCCCTAGTTGTGTTTCTGGGGGATTTTGGGGTACTTGTAGGCAGAGCTGGGCAGTAACGCGTTACAAGTAACGGCCGTTACGTAACGCGGTACTTTTTTAGTAACGGTAGTGGTAACGGTGTTACATTTCAAATCAAGTAACGACGTTACTTTTTTAGGGAAATGCATTCGTTAGTCGTTACTCGTTACTTTTTTATCGTAGCTCGCAATTAGTTTCTTTCGATCCTCACTCATTATTCATTAACCGTTAAAAATTTGTCCCTTCTCTATGAGCGAGGTGTGCATGTTGGCCGTTGGCATGCTGGCAGCCTACCCTCATCCACCCTCTCCCCCTACACTGACAGCACTGTCAAAGTAAAAAGGGGAAGAACCCTGGAGCAGGGAGGGACCTAAGTTCAACAGAGATTTCGTCATTCCTCTCATCTGGGCCTTCACGGCACGTTAGCTCTGCATCCTTCCCATCCACTAACTTTAAAAATATGTTTATTAAATTTAACACGCCTATACCATCTAGTGCCGCTGTTGAGTGGGTTTTTTCAGTAGTAGTATGGCAGGAGATATAGGTTCCCATGCACCCCCCCTAAAACTAAATTCCAAAATGATTTTTAGCACTCCTAGGACATCTACACGTACTTAAAGATTTTTCATGTTGCCAGCGGGGAAAAAATGTCTCACGGGGTCCTAATTAGCATATTTCCAAGATGGCTGCCATCCGCATCCATTAAAACGCTAAGTGTCATATGTCAGTAACTAATGAGCCGATTTTGACGATCTTGGTGTCGACATTATGGTTTTCTGAGGTGCTGAATCTATTTCCGAGGTTTCAAAACGATTGGAGGTAAAGGTCACGTGATTCAGGCGAAGGTCAAGGTCATTTTGTTAAAAAATCCCTTCATTTTCATTTTCCGACATGCATTATTTTTGACCCAGCTCCCATAGATATGGTGATAGAAGCTTCCTTATTGCTTTAGAAATTTCCCACATTATCCCAACTAATAAATCAATTTTAAAAATTGTGATATAGCGCTTTAATTTTGAGTTATGGCTCAATACTTGACCCCACCCCCTAGGTTTTGGATATGGACCGAAAATTATGGAAATCTGAAAATATAGCCAGGGATGCAAACTTAGAGTCTATATTTATGTTTTTATGGTCATGAAATCGATTGGTGGTGGTTTAGAAGCAATTAGAGGTCATGGTCATGCTCCAAGGGCATGAGTCAAGGTCATTTTGTTAAAGAATCGCTTCATTTTTCATTTTCCGACATGCATTATTTTTGACCCAGCTCCCATAGATATGGTGACAGAAGCTTACTTATTGCTTTAAAAACTTTTCTTATTATCATATTATTCGTATTATTATATGTATATGTGTATTGATATTTATATATATACTTCTCTTTTTCTAGATCTGTTGGTGAAGGTTCATGCTGCTTCAACAGTGAATGCTTGATTCAGGTGATGGTGATATGCAGAGACTATATCATATAACTATATGTGTATAGCGAACTAATACCAGCTTAGCAATAGTGATGGTGGACAGTCAAGCTTAATTAACCATGGTGAAAAAGAAGAGGAAAAGTGAACACAGTTCAGATGAGTCTGAACCCTCTGTGAAACAGAAGTGTCTTACCTCCACTTGCGTGTTGCACACCCCCAAGGTACCTGATGATAATCCCTTCACCTGTTTCAGTTCTGTCAAATATGTGCCGTCAGAGAAGTTGTCATATTTACTTGAGATCCGTGATAGAAGACTGGCTGAGCCACTTGATTCTCCCCATCGTATGAAGGCTGTATGTGATCTGCTGCCAGAAACTCTAGATAGTCTCTATTTGGAGAGAACTGGTTACCACAGGCGCTATTACCAAGACTTCACAACGCACCTGGATCGATTGAAGAATCCATCTGCTGATGCTTCAACCGCGCCATTAACATCACAGAGGCACCACTCTCCTCGCAAGCAGAAATCTGCAGATGCTGATCCTGACAAATTTCCACCAGATGAATGCATTTTCTGTGAGAAGAATGAAATCAAAGTGAATGGCAAGACTCAGAGGCCAACTCGCAGCTTTACAGCTTGGAAGAAGAAGGAGTCAGGATGGAAGAAAATCGAACCTATGGTAGAAGCTCTCGGAAACAGCCGTCTGTACCGTAAAGTTAAGGTCATGGATCTCTTTGCAGCTGAGGCTCGCTACCATGACTTTTGTTACCACCGCTTCTTTTGTGACGACCACAATCATAAACAGAAGCTGGAGAAGAAGGATGAGTCTGACACGGAGCAAGCTCGGAAGACTGCTGCTCACAACGCAGCATACAATGTTGTGAAGGAGCTGCTGAAGACCCAGGTCATAGACAACCAACAGGTCCTGCCCCTCAGTACTGTTCGTGACCGCTACGTCATTGAGCTCGATGTGCAAGGAGCGCCCAACACCGACTACAGGTCTGTAAAGCTCATGGCAAGGCTTGAGAAGGACGAGGAACTAGGCGAACACCATTCTTTCTCAAAAGTGGCTCTCAAGGAGCGAGGTTGCTTCTCATTCTGGCTAGTATACAGCACTAGCACCACCCTAGCTGATGCGATAGCATGTGCCTATCAGTTGAAGGACACTGCTCTGTACTTGCGACAGGTGATCCAAAAGGCTTTCGAGGAGTCAGCTGATCTGCCATGGCCACCCACTGCTAACGAGTGTGACAAGCGAGCTAGGGAGGAGTTGCCTGAGGAGCTCAGGGGATTCCTCAACCTTGTCCTGTCTGGCTGTGACCCTGAGGTGGAGAAGTGTGAGAGGAGGCTATGGAGATAGATGATGATGATCTTCTCATGGATGCTGAGGATGACTCTTAGACTTTGCTACAATGTCACTTATAATAGATAATACATATAAAATAATAAATATAAAAGGGCTCAGTTGTCTTTCTATGATGTCTGGTTCAGGAGTTATTATAGTCACAAATTGTCATCACATGCACGGAGGTCAATACGCTAAGTGTCCCTAATTGACACATTCTATGACCTTGAAGATGACCTTAACCCCATGACGTTGACCTCAAGTTGTTTTGTTAGTTGGGATAATATGAAAAGTTTTTAAAGCAATAAGTAAGCTTCTATCACCATATCTATGGGAGCTGGGTAAAAAATAATGCATGTCGGAAAATGAAAAATGAAGCGATTCTTTAACAAAATGATCTTGACTCATGCCCTTGGAGCATGACCATGACCTCTAATTGCTTCTAAACCACCACCAATCGATTTCATGACTCTAAACCATAAATATAGACTCTAAGTTTGCATCTCTGGCTATATTTTCAGATTTCCATAATTTTCGGTTCATATCCAAAACCTAGGGGGTGGGGTCAAGTATTGAGCCATAACTCAAAATTAAAGCGCTATATCACAATTTTTAAAATTGATTTACTAGTTGGGATAATGTGGGAAATTTCTAAAGCAATAAGGAAGCTTCTATCACCATATCTATGGGAGCTGGGTCAAAAATAATGCATATCGGAAAATGAAAATGAAGCGATTTTTTAACAAAATGACCTTGACCTTCGCCTGAATCACGTGACCTTGACCTCCAATCGTTTTGAAACATCGGAAATAGATTCAGCACCTCAGAAAACCATAATATCGACACCAAGATCGTCAAAATCGGCTCATTAGTTACTGACATATGACACTTAGCGTTTTAATGGATGCGGATGGCAGCCATCTTGGAAATATGCTAATTAGGACCCCGTGGCACATTTTTTACCGCTGGCAACATAAAAATTCTTTAAGTAGATGTCCTAGGGGTGGTAAAAATCATTTTGGAATTTAGTTTTAGGGGGGGGTGCATGGGAACCTATATCTCCTGCCATACTATAGGGAAGGATATACTGCGTCCGAAACGAGGCTCGCTCTTAGATGCAACTTTTGAGAAGCTTGTTTTCTTAAAGGTCAATAAAGATCTTTTGAATAATAGTTCTTAAGTTTGTATATTTAGCTAATAAATTTCAATTATCATTGCCATGCACAATAACTCATTTGATTCATTTCTTTAGTATTTCGTATTATTGTTTTGCAAAACTAAACTTTCCTGGTATATTCTAGCATTAGTAAATTAGTATCAATAGTATGCTACATCCTCTGTTATGTTGCAATTCCTAGTAATAAATCTTGCAGTAATTTTGTTTCACTTTTTTAAAAATATTATGCCTTATAAGTCATAATATTTTTAAAAAAGTGAAACAAAATTACTGCAAGATTTATTACTAGGAATTGCAACATAACAGAGGATGTAGCAAATTTTAGGCCTGTTCAAAAATCAACTTTTTCTTATTTTCATAGGTTTCTGTACATTTTCCCATGCTTTTTGACCTGAAAAAGCCGAAAATCACAACTATTTTGACCTAGGATGTTGGGAAGCATTGCCGCATGGAGCTTTAAATTTTCTGCCTTGAAATCGGCCAAAGCGCCAATTCCGGGGTCCCTTGAATTATGTTTTGCACTTTAACTTTTGATCTAAACAAGATAGAGCAACAAATTAGGTATCAAATGAAAGAGCATAAAATTAATAAATAATAATAATAATAATAATAATAATAATAATAAATAAATAATAATTAATAATAATAATAATAATAATAATAATTATCTATCATTTTTCAGGAAACAACAGAAACTCAATCAGAATCTAGAAAACCATCTACAAGTTACAACTTCACAATGGCATTAAGCAAGGAGCTGAGGGAGCTCCGTGGGCGCACAGTTGATATCTCAGAACCTCCACGTACTGTCCACAGGCAGGTGTCAACTGGGCCATCTACCAGATCTCTCACAAACTTTCCTGGTTGGATACCCTTCAGCTTTTATCAGTGGTTCCCAGCTTCCCACCAACAGACAGGCGTTCCAGTATTTCCTTAATGTTCTCACCATCAAGACACTGTGACTAGTGTGACTTTGACATTTCCAAGGAAGGTCATGGAATGTGATGTCATCTGCAGTACAGCTGATCGTCTTGGTTTATCAGACAATCAAGTTACTGCCATGGTTTCTGCCACCTTGAAAGCTGGAGGGGCTGATCTGGATAACTTCGTCATCTCAACCTCAACAACACGTCGCAACAGAATGCTGTCCAGGTATAATATCAGCCAGAGTCACATGTTCAAGTTTTGTGAAAACCCCCCACAGTACGCTGCCTTACACTGGGATGGAAAGTTGCTCAAAGATGTCTTGGGCAGTGAACCTGGAAGTACCTCAGAGACTTTAGCTGTGCTAGTGTCTGGTCCACCTTCATACACTGAAGGAAAGTTATTGGGAGTACCTGTCATCGACAATTCTTCTGGCACAGCTCAGGCTGAGGCTTCAATGGATTTACTGGACATGGGAATTTACGGATAATGTTACTGCCCTTGTTTTTGACACTACATCCAGTAACAGTGGAGTTCACAGAGGAGCTGCCAAACTGCTAGAGAAAATGCTGAACAAAAAGGTGTTTAATCTGGCCTGTCGACATCACATCCTGGAAATCCTAGTAGGAGCAGTTTGGGAGAAGCTGTTTGGGAAGGTGAAGGGGCCAGATAATCCCTGGTTTGAGCATCTGAAGGATGTTTGGACGGACTTGTCCAAGGAAAACCCAAAGATGCTGGCTATCAACAGCAAATGGCTGAAGGAAAAGAAGAAGAACAGTGAAGAAATACTCCAAGACATTCTAACAGCAGAAAGGCTTCCAAGAGCCGACTACAGGGAAATGGCTGAACTGACAGTCATTGTTCTTGGAGGAACGCCTCCTCGAGGTATTCACTGGAGTCGACCAGGCGCCATTCATCAGGCCAGATGGATGGCCAGAAACCTGTACTCCATGAAAATGCTGATGTTTGCAGATCAACTTGAGTACGACGAAGACACTGTATCAAAGCTGGAAAGACTCAACACCTTCCTTGCGCTGTTCTACACTCCTGTATGGATGATGTCAATGTCTGCTGCAGATGCTCCCGTGAATGATCTAAGTCTAATCCAGGACATGTTGAAGTACAAGAAAACTGACCCAGAGCTTGCTGATGCAGTACTTAATAAGATGGAAAACCACAAATGGTACCTGACGCAGGAAGTCGTGCCATTTGCCCTGTTCAGCAGTAGATTGAGTGACACATTGAAGCACGACATTGCTGCCCAGTTACATGCCACTGAGAAGCCAGACAGCTTCAGAACAGGAAAGCCTCTATTCCAGAGAGTCACAGCTAAGACCACCCTGGTTGATCTCATTGGCCCAGAATCACATTTCCTGCTGGACACACTGAACATTGGATCCGAGTGGCTTCTGGAACCTGTCACGTCTTGGCCACAGAATGAGGACTACAGAAAAGCGTTGGACTATGTTAAGAATCTGAAAGCGGTGAATGACATTGCTGAACGTGGTGTCAAGATGATGAGCGACTTTGCAAATGTCATAACAACAGATGCCAAGCAAAGGGACTATCTCCTTCAAGCTGTGGAGTTCAACAGACGCCGCTTTGACAGCTTCAAGAAACAAACTCTCAACAACTGACTGTGTAAATGTCATTATGAAATTAATCATCATGTAATGCTTTCACTTCTTGATCGATTAGACTTGTGACAAAATGTTAATCTCAAATTTGTGTCATGAATAAGGCGCCTTGTCTGCCTTGAGTGTGAGAAAACGAATTTTGTGATATTTCTGAAATCTTTGTATGTACCAATGTGCCATTTCTTGTTCCAAGACTATCATAATTGTATAAGTTAGAAAGAGGATTAAAAACACTTTAATTTGGTGCCTATTTTGTTGCTCTATCTTGTTTAGATAAAAAGTTATAGTGCAAAACATGATTCAAGGGACCCCGGAACTGGTGCTTTTGGCCGATTTCAAGGCAGAAAACTTAAAGCTCCATGCGGCAATGCTTCCCAACAACCTAGGTCAAAATGGTTGTGATTTCGGCCTTTTCAGGTCAAAAAGCATGGGAAAAAGTACAGAAACCTATGAAAATAAGAAAAAGTTGATTTTTGAACAGGGCTAAGTAGCATACTATTGATACTAATTTACTAATGCTAGAATATACCAGGAAAGTTTAGTTTTGCAAAACAATAATACGAAATACTAAAGAAATGAATCAAATGAGTTATTGTGCATGGCAATGATAATTGAAATTTATTAGCTAAATATACAAACTTAAGAACTATTATTCAAAAGATCTTTATTGACCTTTAAGAAAACAAGCTTCTCAAAAGTTGCATCTAAGAGCGAGCCTCGTTTCGGACGCAGTATATCCTTCCCTATAGTATGGCAGGAGATATAGGTTCCCATAGGTTCCCATGTCCCATAGGTTCCCATGTCCATTTCACACTAGACATTCGGTAAGTGTTTATTAAACTGGTTTAATGAGCGTAGAATGTTTAATTTTACATTAATTTAAAAGTTATCTATGTTTATGAAATATACTATAGTTTGTAACTGAATTCATAATTTTTTTTGTGGGGGGTCTATGTCCGTACGGAATTAATATTTAGGGGTCCTTGGTGGTAAAAGTTTGGGAACCCCTGCATGATTAACCATTGGATACAGACCAACACATACTCGCACAAGCGAATGTTTATATAATATAATATTTTATGTATATATAAATTATAATATACCTATGCATATATAAAGGGTGATCCAGAGAAATGGGACCCAAAAGAAACCCCTGTAACTCTTAAAGTATAAGTCCTTTTATAAAATCATACGTATCATTCGAAAGAGGATAGTTACAAGTTTGTACAGGATTGTATAGGTTCTGACAATACAAGACAAGATAAGATACAAAACAAAATAAAAGTGTTAGTTAAAACTAACCCTTCAAGATGACTGCATGGACTGTGGAACAGCTGCGTTTCATAACTGAGCAATATTATGAGCATGGAAGAAGTGTAGTTTCAGCTCTTAGGTGATTTTGACATCTGAAAATTTGTCTTGAAAAATCTTTGAGCTGAAACTACACTTCTTCCATGCTCATAATATTGCTCAGTTATGAAACGCAGCTGTTCCACAGTCCATGCAGTCATCTTGAAGGGTTAGTTTTAACTAACACTTTTATTTTGTTTTGTATCTTATCTTGTCTTGTATTGTCAAAACCTATACAATCCTGTACAAACTTGTAACTATCCTCTTTCGAATGATGCATATGATTTTATAAAAGGACTTATACTTTAAGAGTTACAGGGGTTTCTTTTGGGTCCCATTTCTCTGGATCAACCTTTATAATATATTTACAGTTCATTAAAAGTAACGGTAACGAGTAACGGTGCCGTTACTCGTTACTTTTTAAAAATGGTAACTGTAACGATAACGGCGTTACATTTAGATTGTGGTAACGGTAACGGCATTACATTTACAAAGTAACGAGCACAGCACTGCTTGTAGGTTATCTCCCCCCCACGCTTGATTTGTCAGCGTGGCAAATAGCACCGCGGAACAATCAAACGAGCATTTCGTTCTTGAATGTTTGATGCACATTGGTTGTTGATTTGTTACACAACTTACATTAACTTTGGATCACCTGAAGATCAGGGTCCCCAGCCTTCTTTAGTGCCTTATAACGCTAACTAACAAAAATATCACGACCTAACCTAACCAATCATTAGGTCAACTGTACGCCCTTGATGATTGGTTAGGTTAGGTCGTGATATTTTCGTTAGTTAGCCTTATAAAGCTAACTAAAAAAGGCTGGGGGCCCCGATCTTCGGGTGATCCTTAACTTTATAATGGCGATCCTTCAGAATCCGGCCATAAATTAGTTTAAAAAATAAATCGTATCAATAATTATTACATGAGCCAAATTATATATTTAATAGTATCTATTTCAGTGGACAATACCAATCCTTTGCACAATTTAATTATTGCTTTTTCAGCCAGAATGAATTTACTGCGACTTCATGCTATCTGCCACGATGACAAATCAAGCGTTGGGGGGAGATAACCTACAAGTATCGATTTTGTTGTGTAAGGCAAAGCGAGTGTATATATATATATATATATATATATATATATATATAGTGTGCGTGCGTGCGTGTATGAGTGTTTATTACTTAATCACTACTTCGGCATGTTTATTTATAATTTTAAATTTTAGAATTCATAAATACGGAGTAAACAAAAAATTAAAAATAATTCTATCCATTTCTTAAAATTGAAGGTTTCATTAAGACATTATCCCGTTTAATTGACTAACATTATTACGAGGCGTAGTCCAAAAGTATTATTAAATTTCTGGCGCAGTCATAGTTGATGGTGTAGTTTTGAAATTGGTTGAACTCAGAGTGACCTTGAGAACACCTTTTTTGAAGCATCGTCGAATGACTCAAATCAGTGTGAACCTGTTGCTAAAGACACGCACGCATTCACAATTTCAAATGAAGAAATGAGAGTAGGAATCCCAAAACGGGTCTGGAAAACAGGATATATTTCCCCTGTAATGCAACAATTTATTTTGAGAACCAATGGTAAAGGAAACGATTTGAAACCACCATACTATCACTTACTTATTTATGCTTACAAATTACATGAGAGTCGAGGCTTGAAAATAACACGCATTTTATTACGTAATATTTATCAGTAATTCTTTGAAATGAGGACAAAGTTGGGAGCGCTTTATATATATATATATATATATATATAGTGTGTCCGTAAAGTCATGGTGGGATTTTAAATAGCTATATTATTGCAACGAAACATGATAATGAGATGAAACAATGCCAAATTTAAGAACAACTCTCAAAGTTGTATCTTGTAGTTAGTCTAGGCTAAGCTTAACCTTTATCTCGTAGTTAGTCTAGGCTGTCCACATGCCTATGTTGAACATGAGCGTAATAGCCCGAAAGTTAATGTGTGGTGTGCTCTAGCACGAGATCGAGTGATTGGCCCATTTTTCTTCGCGGAACCCACTGTGACGTCACACAACTACCTCGCTATGTTGGAACATTTTGCAGTACCCCAATTTATTGACAATAATGTCATCTTTCAGCAAGATGGTGCTCCTCCGCACTATGCCAACGTTGTTCGAGAATTCCTTAATGAAAAATTTCCACAGAGATGGATAGGAAGAGGAGGATGGAAGCCATGGCCTCCACGCTCTCCGGACCTGACACCTTTGGACTTTTATTTGTGGGGTTACGTCAAGCAAAGCGTGTGCAGTGTACCCATTAGGGATATTCATCACTCGCACGAGCGAATCACGGAAGCTATCGCATCCGTCACTCCTGATGTTCTTGGGCGTGTGTGGCTGGAATTGAATCACCGCCTAGATGTCTGCAGGGCTACCAGAGGAGCCCATATCGAACTACGTTAAATAAAGTTATTCTTTTAGAGTTGTTCTTCAATTTGCCTTTTTTTCATCTCATTATCATGTTTCGTCGCAATAATATAGCTATTTAAAATCCCACCATGACTTTACGGACACAGTGTATATATATATATATATATATATATATACACACAGTATATATATATATATATATTTTAATTGCAAACAACACAGTATAATTAATGTAATATATATATATGTATATATATATATATATATATATGGACTAAAATTACAGAATGACACGTGATCTTATTAATAAGCAAACAACCACAGGGAAAAGGAAAAAGAAACACGAAGTCCGAGCGCTTTTGTGATATATTCACATCTTCAGGGAAAAACAAGAAATAGGATATATATATACGGATCTTTCCTGTTTCATTAACTGTTTCCGATTTTTATGAAAACGTGATATGTACAGTTTTTCACGCTGATTTCAAAATTATAAACCATTTCATCGAGAAATACTTAGGTTAGGTTACGTTACGTTACGTTACGTTAAGTTAGGCTTATTAGCATTTGATGTTTTCTAGGACACTGTTTTTCTTTCGGTATTAAGTTATATTCTTGTAAAAAATTTACTGCATTTTCTTCTGTGTCAGTCTTCCTATATAATTCTATAAAATTAAATTTGTCAGTCATTGGAAAGTAAAAAGATGTTGAACTATAGTCTATGCTTGCAGCGGAAGAACAAAATAGATGCGCAACGCCACGTTTAAAAAATAGCCTAGCCTATGCTTGCAGAGTTGCAGTGATAGTCTATGCTTGCAGCGGAAGATCAAAATAGATGCGCAACGCCACCGTTTAAAAAATAGCCTAGCCTATGCTTGCAGTGATTACACCGTTCTAGTACTTTTTGTAGTATTCTATAATTTACTTTCATTTCGAAAAAACTTATTTTTAGACCTAACCTAAGTATTTCTCGATGAAATGGTTTATAATTTTGAAATCAGCGTGAAACACTGTACATATCACGTTTTCATAAAAATCGGACAGTTAATGAAACAGGAAAAACCCTAAAATATAATAAATTATCAAATAAAATAAAATATATTATAAACCTTTCGCATTGCAACTGTTGGTGTATATATATATATACAGGGTGATCAAAAAGTCGATGTGCACCTATATTACTCTGAGAGAGAAAAGTGCATACATACAAGAAGTTAGATATTTTAATAAAAAATTATACGATATCGTGCAATATTACAGTAACACAAATTGCACGATATCGTATAATTTTTTATTAAAATATCTAACTTCTTGTATGTATGCACTTTTGTCTCTCAGAGTAATATAGTTGCACATCGACTTTTTGATCACCCTGTATATACACCAACAGTTGCAATGCGAAAGGTTTATATTTTATTTTATTATTTTATTTGATAATTTATTATATTTTATGTCGGAATTTTATTTTATTTGAGAACTAAATTTTACTGGGATCAACGGAACTGCAAGGAAATTCAACGACTTACATAAGTCGTTGGAAACAGTTATAACAAGGAATAGGTTGAGAGCCTACCCCAATTATGAGTTTCTTCATTGTATTGTAGTTAGAAATCGAGTAATACTGAGTCATGTGGTTATGGTGTCAGGAGTTATAATTGTTTAATTCGGTAATATAATCACGAGGCAGCGTAATATATACATTTAAAGTCACTTGTTGATGACAAATTACAAACGATATCTCGTTATGAAGACATTCATTTGACTCATCTCGCCGGAATGGCCGGATATATTATGTAGCCATTCGACCAGCGGATGAAATATGGCCCTATGGGTCTAGTAACTAGTTCCACTGCATGATTTGAAACACGTGCTTATGTATTTCATTTTCGTGCATTCAAATTATGTTTGAAAAGGTGAACCTGTAGGGAATGAATACAATTAAAATGTGAGTTTAATAGGTTACTTTATTTCAAGAAAATCCGTTTGTTACGTAAAATTTCACAACAATTATTAAATTGGTGACTTCTGGCATCGTTTTGTGAAGGTAAGCAAATAAGCATGTGTTTCATGTTGCATTTCGAAATTTAAGATTCCATTTTCATGCACATTGATTGAATTTTTTGCGTTGCACTGTGGTATATATATATATATATATATATATATATATATATATATATATATTCAATACAGTACAAATATAGCCGTAAGAGTTAAGCTGTTTAATGAGTGAGTTAATTTGAGCTGCATAACAATGATCGGTAGTGGTATCATAACTTCAATAATAACTGAATTTGTTTTATATCGATAATAATAATTTAAGATTAATACATACCCAAATTAATAATTCTTATTCATGATTCATGTATTATTAATAATAACTATATTTTATTTTTAATTAAGAACCCAGTAAAGCCTAAAAGACCAAATAAAATAAAATAAATAGCCTACTTTCACAATTATTTATGTCATTGTAAATTGTAAAAGTACAGTATTTATTTTATGAACAGGGATTATTCAATTGAAAGCTAACAGGTGTTAGCATAGCTACATATTGATCGCGAAAGTACAAAAGTCAGAGGCGGAAATAACTTCAACCGAAGATCATCATGTTAAATTTAGGTTGACTGAAGATGTCGAGTCATATTTGGTCATATTTAGCATTGATTAATTTTCACATGAAAATACAGTAACTCTAAAATTCTTAGATAATTTTTATCAGAGGACTATTTATATGAAAAAAATCGGATCACTTTAACATATTGCTTCCCAAAGCATTCGGGAAACAATATGTTATAAAAGTGATCCCTCCTGGGAAGCAATATGTTAAAGTGATCCAAAAAATCCACGCTAAATGACTGCAGATCTTCATTCAACTTAAATTTAACAAGATTATTTCTTAAGATCAATGAAGGAGGTGAGTTCTCCCGAAACGTTTGAAATTGTCGGATAAAATGTTGTGCGATAAAATGTTGTGCGATAGATAGCGAGAAATATTTATTTGGCGGGATAACGCGCTAAATAATGGAAAATATCGTCAGTTTTGTATCTTGTTATATACAGTACATAAAAATATTTGGGAGTATTATAAGCTTGAAATGTCGTATAATGAACTCTCTGATTAGCTGTTGCTATTCGCTTTATGAATGGGACGTGCATCTTGCCCGGGCAACCGGATTGCTTGAATTTTGGTGCTCAGTCTGATTAAGCGATGAATGGTCACAGTCAGTAATTGTCGGAATAAGCGAAATATATATATATATATATATATATATATATATATATATAAAAGAGGAAGTTTGTCTGTTTGTTTGTTCTCTATTGAAATGAATATGGCTGCACCAAATAGTGTTTAAGGTAGTGAATCAGATATAACTTTTCACGGGGAATCTAATGGTGTGCACAGTAGGTAGGTACAGTAGGTAGGTAGGTAGGTAGACTAGACAGTTTTATTTAGTGAATGGGTAGGTACAGTAGGTAGGTAGACTAGACAGTAGGTAGGTAGGTACAGTAGGTAGGTAGACTAGACAGTTTTATTTAGTAAATGATACATTAAAATCTTGTTTAGTTTTGAATGACGGCATAAAGTCACGGGATTTAAGTGGAATCTAATGGTGTGCATAAAAGTTTCAAAATTTTCGAGAACTTTTTAAAATATAAGGTTAAGGAATAAGTTTTTTCATTTTAACACAAAAAAGCTTAAAATCATTATTTTCGAAAACTTTTTAAAATATAAGGTTAAGGAATAAGTTTTTGCATTTTGACACAAAAAAAGCTTAAAATCATTATTTTCGAGAACTTTTTAAAATATAAGTTTAAGGAATAAGTTTTTGCATTTTGACATTTGAGTGTGACTTTTGCTATGGGTGACAATGGCCCAAAAAAGTTGGAACACCTCGCAATCTTTATGTTTTGACACCCAATGGAAAAACACGTAACATTGTTTACACTGAGGTGCTACAAAATGTCTGATGTTTTCAAGGAATAAAAACAATAACCAAAACTTTGTGTTTATGTGTTCATTTAGTTTTGTTCATCTTTTTACCTTATTTTGACACACCCTTACATCCCGGGCAACGCCGGGTATCTCTGCTAGTATATATATATTTTGCTTATTCCGACAATTACTGACTGTAATGGGGGAGAGGGGTGGGGGTAATGGGTGAGGGGGGGTATGCAAGAAGGGGGTGGGGGTTAGCTCCCCAAGTTGCATAAAGGGGGGTGAGGGGGTTTTGGGGGGAGAGGGAGAATGACCTCCCCCTAAAGGGGTAACCCTAAAGTGCCCTCGCCGTAGGCGAGTTTGCGAAGCACAAACCCCGCCTGTAGGGCAGGGAGCCGAAGGCTCTGCTTATATATATATAAAGGGTGATCCAGAGAAATGGGACCCAAAAGAAACCCCTGTAACTCTTAAAGTATAAGTCCTTTTATAAAATCATACGCATCATTCGAAAGAGGATAGTTACAAGTTTGTACAGGATTGTATAGGTTTTGACAAGACAAGATAAGATACAAAACAAAATAAAAGTGTTAGTTAAAACTATCCCTTCAAGATGACTGCATGGACTGTGGAACAGCTGCGTTTCATAACTGAGCGATATTATGAGCATGGAAGAAGTGTAGTTTCAGCTCAAAGATCTTTCAAGACAAATTTTCAGATGTCAAAATCACCTTCTAAGAAAGTAATCCGTCGGTGTGTCAGAAATTTTACCCTAACTGGCAGCATTGGAAAAAGAAAGCCAACTGGAAGAGTGCGCACAGTAAGGATAGACGAGATCATTAACAGAATTCATGAAATTGTACAGGATAATCCTAACATAAGCATCAGACGTGCTTCTCAGCTGTTAGGAGTTGGATATGGAACAACCAGTGGTGGGCACCGTTAACCAAAAAGTTAACTTCGTTAACCGCTAATCCGTTAACCAAAAAGTTAACTTCGTTAACCGTTAATCCGTTAATTCGTTAAACATGTAACGGAAGTTACCGATAAACCGTTAACGTTAACTTTTATTATAAAAAAAATGAAAAACACAATATATATATAATTTAATTTTCCCTCTTCTTCTCGTTCTCCATTTTGTCCGTGAGATGCATGTTGCCTTTCATGAAAATTAGCATATCAAAGTTTTCATCAGACAGGGATGATCTCTTGGCCCTCAGGATGTCCTTGCCCATAGAGAACAAACGCTCCACTGCAGCACTGGAGGGGATGGCTGTGTTGAACTTGATGAACAAGTCCACCAACACTTGCTCACCCAAGAAGGCAGCATCTGTCAGCAAGTCCTTGGAGTTGGTCTCCAGCCAGGTCTTGACCAAGTTCTGGGCCTTGCCCTTGAGTGACCTGTGGCTTCTGCTGCTCTCTTTTGTCTGGATGACAGCACTGAAGAAGTCATCCTCCTCCTCCTCCTCGTTGTTGCTGCCTCCACTGTTGCTGCCCACTTCGTTGGATGTGGTACCTAGAAGTACCGCAAGGACATAAAGGGTTAAAGGTGAAAACGCTCCCATTGTAAGACATCAATTGACTTAATTTATGTCATCAAAGTGACATGAGAATTGAAATCTTACCTGATCAGTTTTATGGTTCTTGAAATGTATCAAGGAGACTACTAATAAGGTACTCACAGACATATTATAAATATACATGACTTACTTGACAACGATTATTTTTAAATATTCACTAGCACAAACATGTTGCGCAAGAGACAGACTGCAAATGAAACGAATGTAGTTATTTGTTGTAATTGTTACATATATATTATTGAAAGTGCCTTAAAATGCTCGTGATATTTCTTGAAAGAAGTTGAAACATTCAACTCAAATGGCAAATCTTTCCGCCTGATTTTACAGTCGACCATGTTTTGCTCAAACCAATGCCATAAATAACTACCATATTTGGTAAGACACAAATTGTGGCGACGGAAACAAATATATCGCCTGATTTTGCACTGCGGAAATGGAAATTCGTTCATCACTATTAACAGTGGCGGATTAATTGCGCACCTGCTCAGCACTGAAAATAATAGAAACTTTTAAACGTTTATTTATGAATTTTTTGGGTTAACGGACTTAAGTTAACGGAAGTTAAATGTAACGGAAGTTAATTAGTCCGATAATGATTTTCAAAGTTAACTTAAAAGTTAAATCGTTAACAAAAAAGTTAACTTCGTTAATTAACGATTAACGGATTAACGGTTTGTGCCCAGCTTTGGGAACAACACACCGTATATTCAAGCAAAATTTAATGCTCTTTCCATATAAAATTCAAACAGTGCAACAACTAAACGATGGAGATTTCGCACGAAGACGACAATTCTCTCAATGGATCCAACAGAAGGTAAATGACACCACCAATTTCTGACACACCGACGGATTACTTTCTTAGAAGGAGATTTTGACATCTGAAAATTTGTCTTGAAAGATCTTTGAGCTGAAACTACACTTCTTCCATACTCATAATATTGCTCAGTTATGAAACGCAGCTGTTCCACAGTCCATGCAGTCATTGAAGGGATAGTTTTAACTAACACATTTATTTTGTTTGTATCTTATCTTGTCTTGTATTGTCAAAACCTATACAATCCTGTACAAACTTGTAACAATCCTCTTTAGAATGATGCGTATGATTTTATAAAAGGACTTATACTTTAAGAGTTACAGGGGTTTCTTTTGGGTCCCATTTCTCTGGATCACCCTTTATATATATATATATAATACAGGGTGGGCCGTAAGTTTCCATACATAGGAAAATTTAAACGTTTGTTTTTATGTTTCAGATACCCTAAGAATATGCGTTTGTAAGATCTTGTTTACTGATGAAGCAAATTTTTACGTCAATGGAGAGGTTAATCGGCAAAACATACGTTATTGGAGTAATGCTAACCCTAACTGGCTGAGTCCGACGAAGATGCAAGGTGCCGGTAAAGTGATGGTGTGGGCCGGGATATGGGGTGACAGAATTATTGGACCAATTTCTGTCAGTGGAAATCTTAATGCCGAAAGGTTAACATGTTGCAAGAAGAGATTTTCCCATCCCTGCTAAACGAGGAAGGTAACTTCCCAGTTTACTTCCAGCAAGATGGAGCTCCACCTCATTATGGTCTTCACGTGCGTCGGTATTTGGATCAGCAGTTTCCGGATGCTTGGATTGGTCGGCGTGGTCCTGTGGAGTGGCCTCCCAGATTCCCAGATCTCACACCCCTTGATTTCTATCTTTGGGGGCACTTGAAGGCCATGGTGTATCAGGAAAAGATACGAGACATAAATCATCTAAAGGAACGTATCACCAACGCCATTACAAGCATAACGTCAACTGTGCTAATGCGTGTTCATCAACAGTGGGGAACACGTATTGAAATGTGTTTTCAAAACAATGGCAACCATGTAGAGCATATTATATAAATAAAAATGGTTGTCCATAAAAAAAATGTTTATTTTTCCTATGTATGGAAACTTACGGCCCACCCTGTATATGTATATATATATATATATTATATATATATATAAAGAGAAAACCGCTATAAACGCAGAGACTACTTTAAGGCAATGATTTGAAACTACATACACCCTCAAGCAATCTTGTCTTCGAAATAAAAATGCTAAAGGGTGTATGCCTTTGTTAGAGTGAGATGCTCTCCAAGGAGGCTTCGTCATGGGCGACTCTTGTAGGAGCAACTATCCCCCTTGTACAGTAGGGTGGATCGATTTTACATTTTACATATATTCTAATAGACAAAAACTTGCGCATGCATGAGAAAATAGCCTCTGCAAAATCTTAGCTTAATAGGTAATCATCTTCTGCCCCCGGCAGAGCGATGAAAATCATATTTTAGTAGTCAAAAATGTATTTTAAACCCTAGCCTAGAGTCATAAAATTTTGCGTGTGTTATTTCATGCCTATGCAACGATAACACACACGCAAAATTTTATGACTCTAGGCTAGGGTTTAAAATACGTTTTTGACTACAAAAATATGATTTTCATCGCTCTGCCGGGGGCAGAAGATGATTACCTATTAAGCTAAGATTTTGCAGAGGCTATTTTCTCATGCATGCGCAAGTTTTTGTCTCTATTAGAATATGGAAATCGGAAAAAATGTAAAATCGATCCACCCTATTGTACAGTGATGAGAAAAAAGAATTTAATTTCTCGTGTGCCATGGAGGAACACTGCTGGACTGTTGGTTGCCTGCAGTTTCAAATATATATATATACGGGTGGCCCAAAAAAAAAGGCACCAATTTTGAGAAGTGATATCTCAATAACCACTGCAGCTAGGGACTTAAAAAAACAACAAAATGAAAGATAATTCTTTTCTCTTTAAATACTTATTCTAGGGCTTGATGGTTATAAGCCCATATAATGCCCAAAATTGGCTTTCAAACAAAATATACAAAAAAAAAAGTTGCGCATTTATATTTATTCCTTGATCCTAATTTTAAATGAAATTTTTCTATTCCAGACCCCTCAAGATGGGATTGAGAGAATCTGATAAGAACATTATACAAGCACTACGTGAAGAAAAAGGATATTCATTAAACAGAATCCTTTACGAATTTCCAAATAGAAATTGGAAAAAAAGAACTGTGGCACATTTTTTACAAAAACTTAAAGAAACCGGCAGCAGTCAACGGCGTCCGGGAAGTGGTCGACCAAAAAGTATTAGAACGCCAGAAAACATTGAAAAAGTAAATGAAATGGTTTTAAGTCAAGAGGAACAACCGGGAACAAGTAAAAGTGAACGTGAAGTTGCGAAAGAAACCGGGATTTCACGTTCATCAGTACAGCGAATAATTCGAAAAGATCTTGGGTTGAAAACATTTAAGAGGGTGAAGGTTACTGCTTTATCGGAGCCTGTGAAAGAAAGACGTTTCCATCGATGTAAAAATCTATTGCGAAGATTTCGGTCAAATGAGTCTGTGAAAAAAATTTGGTTTTCTGATGAGAAACGATTTACGGTCGAAACACCACGAAATACCCAAAATGATCGGGTTCGTGCAGCAGTGGCGACAAAAACTCATGTTGACCCAAAACGACTTTTGCGTGAAAAAAAACACTTTTCAGATTCGATAATGGTTTCCCTTGCAGCGTCATCTGAGAACAAAACATCCATCATTTTTATTCAGCGAGGCGTTAAAATTAACTCAATTTACTACTGTAATGACATTTTGTCTCCAATGTTGTCAGAGATCAAGGAGACGAGCACTGATTTTGTGTTCATGCAAGATGGAGCCCCATCTCATACAGCGAAGGAAACAATAACATTTCTCAATAATAATTGTCCTGGTTTTATCGAACCAAATAATTGGCCACCATGCAACCCAGATCTAAACCCCATTGACTACTTCGTGTGGTCTGCCTTAGAGAGAGAAGTCTACCATGATCAGAAAATCCGTGATGTGAACCATCTTCGTGAACGAATTCAGGCTGCATGGGAAAATCTCTCACAAGTGACGATCTCGAAGGCAATTTCAAAATGGAGGGCGAGATTACAGGCTGTGGTTGACCATAATGGAGGGCAGATTGAGCCATTTATTGAAAATTAGGTTTAACTTAAAAGGAATAAATATAAATGCGCAACTTTTTTTTGTATATATTTTTTGGAAGCCAATTTTGGGCATTATATGGGCTTATAACCATCAAGCCATAGAATACGTATTTAAAGAGAAAAGAATTATCTTTCATGTGGTTGTTTTTTTAAGTCCCTAGCTGCAATGGTTATTGAGATATCACTTCTCAAAATTGGTGCCATTTTTTTGGGGCCACCCTGTATATATATTAGTGGTGGACCGGATATCCGCATCTGCATAATTTTTAACATCCCCACTTCTGACTGCGGATGTTATGCGGATATTTCCTCTAATAAATTATGCAATTTACAATGAAATTAGCTTATAAAGTAGCTTATAAGGCCCAGTCACGCACATTTCATGTAAAGTATTAATTAATTATTAATGAGCAAACAAATATATAAACCTGAAAATATAAATAGGTGGTAACACAGAAAATTGAATGAAACTTGTTTCATTGAATTTTCTGTGGCTGAAACTCTTGAGAAAGTTATTATTTTTATCATAATGAAAACATTAATATTAATTTTAATTCTTATGCATTGCCTGCCATGATAGTAATATCACGAAATTTGAAAAATTATGTCATATATTCATAATTCCATATTATATTGATGGATTAACTAAATATCCGCATCCGCAGATATTGAAATTAAAAATCCGCATCCGCAGATGTTGAAAAACTGACATCCGGTCCACCACTAATATATACTATATATAAACGCATAAACGCGCATTTTTGCAAATATTAAATATTATCCCTCACCAGCATTCGAACCCGAGGCCCTCTAATTCGTAAATGGGGCATTTATCATTAGGCCAAAACAAAATAAAAGTTAACATTATCATCTTCCAAGGAAAGATAATGTTTTTGCGTCTGGAGGTATTTTTCCGTGTTAACCCCCTGCACTCGGGCCAATGTATAAAGTTCAATTGAAATCTATCTGGCAAATAGATACCATTAGATGAAAATATAAAAGCATAACACCGCATGTTTATATGTACTAACCTAATGGTCTCTAACGTAATAATTTGTTAAAGTAAAATATTATTGTCTATCAGTGTTATTGTTACATTTTATATTTGAAGTTTTGAAAGAGATACGCTCATTTAAGTTAGGTTTTACGAGTGAATTTATAGAGATTGTCTCTGAAAATTTAAGGTCAGTATCATTTGCCAAAAAATTATGAAGATAGGTTAGGTTAGGTTAGGGTTTTTTATTCACTGTAAAAATAATAAAAACCTACCCTAACCTATCCTCATATTTTTTTTTATTCACTTTATTGGTGGGAAGATAACAGGCTAGTATCCATTTATCTTACATGACATTTTAAATTTTGTTCTCTTTCATTTGATATATAATCCATTTCAGGAAAAAACTTCAAAACTGTATACGAAGCAAAAAATATTGACCTCATTAACCTTCTAAATAGAAGGTCTATTTTGGGACAGTCAGTCAAAACACTCAGTCAAAATGTTTAATTTAGTATATCTCTTTCACCAATTTGAATATTGTAAGATGAAATAACTCGCCAAAAAAATTCCTTTTACTCATAAATAAGAAGCTCCTCCATTTTCACAAAGTTTAATACACACTATTTATTTGTAAATTAATTTTAAATTTCTTCCTATGTAAAATATTTAAAAGTTTGTTATCTTAATATTTTATCTTTGTTGTAATTAATCACTGATGATGATGATGATGATGCTAAAAGCATTTATCGAAAGCTCTGGACAATAAAAAATTTATATATACATTGAACCCTCACTTTACGCGGGGGTTACTTCCTGAGAGAACTCCCACGTTCTGAGAAACTGCGTTAAATGAATTAGGTTAGATGTGCCTGGGTGTACGCCTGGCCATGCTACTATTTTGGGGATGGTGTTGGAGTTTCCTCCACTATTTCATCCTCCGACCTATCTTCGTTGAAGGACGAAGGGGAACCACGATAGCCACGAAGTAACTGAGGCGCATCTCCCCACATCAAAACATCATGGGCAAAACATACGCGCCGCGAGATGCGCTTTCGGCACGAACCATGTTATATCGAATCTTATCGTGTTATATAGAATTTTTTGCCACAAATTTCCAATATTGTTAAAACAAAACCGCGTAATGTGAGGCCACGTGAAGCGAGGGCCTACTGTATTTGAACTGGTTTTACTATATATGTATATATATATATATATATATATATATATATATAAGCTAGTTGTATGTGTGCGTGTGTGTCTGTCCGTGAACTTTTGGGTCTCTGAAAAGGGCTGAATTAGCTAAACAGGCGTTGCTGGGGCCTTCGGGCCTAGTAATTGGGGGGGGGGGGGGGGGGGGGGGGGGGGGGGGGGGGGACAGGGCCTAGTAATATATATATATATATATATATACACACACACACTCACTTGCATACAAGTATATATGTAAGCAATATCGGTCACGACCTAAAAAACGCAAACGCGTCTTGTAATGACCTCGAACTCCGCTCTTTTCATGAATAAGAAATCACGTGACAATCTGTCCTTTGCTACTCCGCATCATGTGGCAAACTTTATCGAGAAAGGAAGACCGTAAATGTTACATCCATGTTCCATATCTCCCAAGGAAGTGGATGGGGGTAGGGACCCAACCCTGGGCTACCTTAGCCCGAGTGAATTAAAGGGGGATAAAGGAAGACGACAGATGAAAAATAAATAGAAATATAAAATATATTATATTTTATAAGTAAAAATAAATTACACAGGCCCACAATGATTTTGGGTCTGGCTAATTATGTGTCCTGTAGTAATTAATGCATGCTGAGTTAAAAAATTATATCTATTTTTCTCCATCACCGGTAGATTTTTTGCAAAAGTCATACTGTTTTTTTCCGTTTCGGAATGAAATACTGTACGCAAAAATGATATTGCATTGTTCATTATGACAAAGTTGGAAACCACTGGTTCCAGTGGTTACCGATATTTCTAGTATAATCTGTCACATTTGTATTGTATTGTATTAATACTCCTCTATTTTCTTCACTTTAATCGAGTTTTGTTCATTTTTTGATCAAAATGTACGCAAGTTGTTATTTAGATATATGAAATACATTGTACAAGGTTAGGAAAAAGTGTTTTCCTTTTGCTTTTTTCCCTTACGTGATACAAGAAAACGGCTTTCACTTTTGAAATCAGTGTAGCAAACTTAGGGAAGATCACATATCAGAACATAAACCCCATTCTACAAGTTTCAATTTGTAGGCCTGTGTTATTATTAAGTAATTTAACAATAACAACACTGAGGATAATAATAATAATAATTGCTGTTGGAAAACGAAAACAATAATTCAGTGATTTTATAAATTTTGTCAATACCGCCACAATTAAGCTATTTAAAAATTGGTATGTGAAACAAGGCAGAGTGACGGGACACCATCTTGTTCAAAGAAATTTGCTCATAATCTTATGTGTATAATAATAACGATAATAATTATAAATTATGGTTTGTCCTGGAAGGAAGAAAAGTCATAATAGGCCCTTCCTCCATGGTATCGAAGCCGAATTTAAATAGGTTTTCCCGAAATGCACTCGAAACCCATTACTAATTATTATTACTAGTACAGTTCCCGTCACTTCGCTGACGGTTAGACAGGCTAAACTACAAAAAAAGAACCTAGCCGTGAAAATGTTGAGCTTCACATTGTGTCAACATTTCTGAATCTGGTATCTCCCAAAACCTCCTCCTCACCCCCATTCAACTTGGGGGCTAACCCCCTCCCCCATTACCCCCACCCCTCCCCATTACCACACCCATCCCCCATTACCCCCACCCTTCCCCCATTGCTAAACTACAGAAAAGAACACAGTCATGAAAATCTTGAGCTTCACATTGCCGCCCGTAATACAATTTCTGATTTTTTTTTACAATTTCTGAATTTTTTTTACACAATTTTTTCTCACAATTTCTGAAAGTGTGACGGACAAACGGACAGACAGACAGACGGACAGCTCTCTTATTATAATATAATATAAGATAGATTATTATTATTATTACCAGAGAACTAAAATACCGTAGGTTAGTGTCATTATCATACCATATGAAGACTGAAGTATAATTCTCACAAATTCAAAGCTGAACCTAAAAGAATTTTTTGGTCCGGATTGTGTTGAGGTAAAAACGTGTACGGGGCGTGACACACACTCTCTCTCTCTCTCTCTCTCTCTCTCTATATATATATATATATATATATATATATATGCAGTGGCGGATTATCACTGAGGCAATTGAGGCTCAAGCCTCAGGCCCCAATGCTTGAGGTGGGCCCCCGCCCCCCAGTCAACTGAGTTTCGATGATATAATTCGAGATTTCACAAAATTCTTTGATTAAATATAACAGAGTACACACAGTGACAAATTCCCTGTTTTATTTTATGTTTTATAGGCCCTAAAGTAAAGTTTGTTTAATACCGTTTGGTTTTAGCAAACGGCAAAATACAGTGTGTTAAGGTTCTTTTAAGTTTGTTTCTCAATTTGCCTAAGCACCGTACATATAATTCGTGTAAATGTACTATGTACTGTACATGTACATGTATTGTTAATAAAAATCTTCAGAAAAGGGGCCCCAAAATAAAATTAGCCTCAGGTCCCAAGTACAGGTAATCCGCCCCTGCTAATATGTAGTTTCGTGCATGAAACATGTGAACTGTCCTGGACACCCAATAGCCTTTTTGGCTCTAGGTACCTATTTTGGCGCCCTTATCAGAAGAAATGACGCCCCATGGGCCATGAATGATATTATATTTTAGTTCTTGTGTTTGGTATACCTTCAGAGGTGTTTTCCTTTTGTCTACTTCCGCGGATAATGGTGGGAGGTGATCCTTTGTATCTGCAGGGGCGTACAGAGCATTTCTTAAAGGGGGGGGGGGCACACACACATATATATATATATATATATATATATATATATATATATATATATATATATTGTGTGTGTGTGTGTGTGTCAGCTCAAAATTGACGATGATTGATTTGGAATCAAAATGAATTGCATCTTGAAAGGCTTCAATTGTATTTTATTTCCAATTTATGGGCAAAGAATTAAATTTGCACAAATTAATCGTACGTATAAAGACATATATAAACGTTCCTAAGCCAGCCAAAATTGATTTTGAGTTTTGAGTTAATAACATGTCCTGGTAACCATGAAATAACTGAAATTCCATATGACACAAAGATTTTTTTTGTCGTGAATGTTGCAAAGTTATCGATTTTTGAAACTTTCTTTTTCAAATATCTTTAATGAGTAGTAATAATTTTTACAATGGGGCGGGGCCTATGCCCCCTATGCCTCCCCTTATGTACGCCACTGAGTATCTGTCCTGTAAATTCATCTCGCATTCCCATATTTCGTTTTGCACTCTTCAGAATATCCGGGTAGTGGCTCGTGAGGTTTGAAAAATTAAAGTGACATATACCATTGAAAATAATTTTAAACTTTGGGCAAATATCTGGCAATTAAAACCAAAAGCAAAGGATCATCGATGTGAAAGTTTTTCAAAATCAGCCTGAATAACACATACCCAATCCGATACAAAATGTGTTTTCTGGCTCAGCACTGGTACTGTGAAGATATTCGGAACTTTGGATCCGAATGAATTATAGACGAAGCACACTGCCATGCGCCAAAATGAAAAGGAACTACGATTTGACTCGTGTGTCTCAACAGGTATCAACATGTTTTGAACAGAAAAATAGCTCTACTTCTAACTTGCTGTGATATGTTGAAGGAAAAAAGACCGAAATAAGACTAAATTAACACAAAAATAAACTAACTTTTAAAACCAAAGACCGAAATGACACATTTTAAACCAGAAGAAACAAAAATAGACCAGATCTGGTTTTAAAAAGACCAAGTTGGCAACGCTGGATCCGACGGCACCCTTAAAGTGGTCCGCCCCCCCTTTGGAAATTCTTAGATCCGTCACTGTGGATACCCAATGTCAGTGCCGGATTTAGGGGTGTGCGGAGTGTGCTGCCGCACAGGGGCCCCACATTTTCGTGGTTGTATAAAACAAAAACATAAAACAAGCCTGACATGAAAGCTGGCTTGAAGCATGAAGACTCAATACAACACTATACAGTATGATAATGATAAACTTTGTTGGCAGGATATACAGGGTGTAACAAAATTCGCTCACCGCGTCCGCAGGGTAGTTAATATGCGAACGTGTTTAGATAATTTTGATCGTTAAAATGTAATACATAAACCTATGGTGCTTTCGTTAATTTCCCAGCCATATCTAAAAATTAAATATTTACCCTATGGTGTGCGAATTGTCACACCAATATATATATATATATATATATATATATATATATATATATATATATACAACTGGGTGGTGCAGTGGTTATCACTGACTACGAATTCACAGGCCCCGGGCTCGATACCCGGTGACGGCAGTCAGCACGCAGCAAACCCAGTTGTTCATCCTTCCATACAGTAAAATCGGTTGGTAGATAAATGGGTACCCTGAGTAGCCAAGTGGTTAAGACGCTGGGCTGCTGATTGGGAGGTGAGATCGAGTCTAGGCGAGGATTTTGTAATTACCCACCCTTGGGTGGTCGTGGTTCAGATTCCACGTTAAACTGTAGGTCTAAGGCGAAGCAACAAGCTTGACCTTCGTCAGAATGAACAATTCGAGCGTTAGCAAAACCAAGGTTAACCAAGGAGACTTTTTTTTTTTTACTTAATTACTGAGAAGAAATTACAATATAACAATTTTAGATCTAATTAGCGAATCAACCTTCGTGAATCATCAGATCAAATTACTTTGACTCAGATTTGCTGTGATGACATTATGTCGAATTCGAACATAAACGAACATAAACGTTTTAAAATGTTGATGGAAAGTATGAAAATGTGGTGTCACTGCCAAACGTACAATAAATAGTTGTCGCAATTTATATGAATTCATGTGGCTACTTGAAACTGAGATAGCCGAGATCTATGTACAAGTACGAAATGTGAAGTGAGAAGAGAAATATTGGAATTATCGTACTGTACGATATATTTTTTTCCATACCTTCACGAAATCTTAAAACTCCTGAATAATTATTAAAGGAATAATAATAATAATAATAATAATAATAATAATTGTACAGCACTTTCATATGACAGTGCCAGAACCATAGAACCTAAAATTAGATTTAAAAACGATATTTTTCGTACAATTTTCTCAATAAAATACAATAGTTTTGTAATACTAGTTGGCAACTGTTTGAAGTGCATTTGTCATTCCTGAAACCCGTTCGGAACTTGTTCAGAAGATCCCAGTTCTTAAGTGAACGCCTGCATTTATCTAGGCTCAGTTTAATTGAGGTGCATCTTAGGTCAGAGTTGTAATTGACAGCAATAACGAACAGCCTATTTTCAGAACTTGAAAATCCTCGTAAGTAGCAAAGTTTTTTTTCTCAAGTAGGCTCAGAGATAACGTAGCCTAAATCATAGTATGGAAAGTGATTCTCTGATAGCCTTCCACACGTTGGGAGTAACCAAGGACTGACAAACCCCTTTTTATCGTTCTTTGGAAAACAGTTTCTTTGAGTTTGCGTTTAATTATTTAAATTATTAAAGAAATTGTAAACCAACCTTACCTTAATTCCATTATCCTAATTTTGCTAACTGTACTAACAGAATAGGCTAAGGCTAGCCCTGTTTTTGATAGGCTAAGCCACATAAGTAGAGAGGCCTTGGTAGAAGAATGGTAAAGGCCACTTTCGAAGATTTTGATGGTATTGTAACGATGCTAGTTAGGTATATGTAATGCTGGGTAAACCAAAGAGAGCTAACTTTGGTTAAGTAGGCCTGCATACTCTGGCGGTTCCAGGTAAGCACAATGATACGATAGGCCAAGCACAGCCAACCTATATGTCTATCTAGTCCGCCCCCATTCGCATTATACCATGTAAATAATTTCATACAAGCAATTTTGAACATTAATTTTTAAGCCAGTGAGATTCCAACATTTACTTTAAGCTCACGAGCCACAAGATTTTCAGTTCAACACTACAACTTCTTACGCAACTGTATGTTCACTATTCATAGTGTTTCACTGGCCTACATAGTCACTGCTCCAGACAACTATCTCTCAACCTTCTATGACCACTCGTGTAATGTTTGTACCTGTTGAGTCTAAAATAAAGTTGTAACATTGGTTTTGAATGCGAAGCTCAGAGTTTTGATGGCTGTGATATTTTCATAAATTTATGGGCTGACTAGTTTGCTTTTCCTCGATTTCATTTAACACTGAAATTTTGTACAAGCGTGGCCTGACAAGATATTATAGGTAGACTTTGGTAATAGATTGGGGTTGACGTCAGATAGGCTACGCCTAACCCAGTGCCTTTCTACCATTGAATGTTTTACATGTTGAAGTTCCGTCTTGAATTTAATCCCTTTGAAACTGAGAATGGGACTTAGAATTATTTTAAGTGTACTGTACTATTAGTAACTATACTGTAATTATAGTACGCTGCCTGTTAGTGCTCTTTATATGGTAGTCAAATCGATGAATCGGTACAGAATTTAGATTCTGTACCGATTCATCGATTTGTTGTACTTGGTATTCCATACATTAAAACCAAGCTCACCTTCTCGTCTGTTGTTAATTTCGCAGCCAACCCCTACCTAAAAAAAAAAAATATTATAACCAGCACTGAAAATTCCTATGGTGCGTGACTTTTGCGCCACACAGTATAAACTCTGTTGTTGTTGGTTTGCCTATTAGCCCACCCTGATCGAGCAAACCGGCGGCACGCAGGTAACCGATCGCCCTCTCCGGAGTGGACCAGAGGTTCAGTGCACTAGTGATGTTTTGTTGTGTTCTCTGTTGTGCCAGAGCGGTACAGTCTGTCATAATGTGTTCAATTGTTTGTGGTGTGTCCTGGCACAGGGGGCAGGTGTAGTCTGTGTGTATATGTCTGTAAGTTGGGGTGATGTCCATATCGGAATCGTGCTAAGTTAACTCGATCCGATCTGCTGAGGCTGGTCTCAGACCTGTCAGTGGGTGGCAGCTTCGCACCTAGGACCACATTTGGACTGTGTGTGTGTGTGTGTGTGTGTTCTGTACTGTGTGATGTCTGGGGCATGGTATGGAATGGAGTATTTGGTTATAATGTGTGTGTGGTGTCACCTTAATGATGCGAGGTGTTGCTGCATGTTTGTATTTGTAGTGGCAAGGGTGTTGTGGGTTATGAATTGTGTTCCCTTCATGTCTAAATGTTCCCTAATTTTCAGTATTTTTGTTTGTGTGCAGGTGTTCTATTGGTAGTGTTTGAGTACATCCTGTAATGATACGAAGTGCGTTGTTTTGTATTGTCTGTAAGGTGTTTGGTTATGTGGGTGTTTGAGATAATGGGTGCCCAGCATGGGCTAGCATAGTCCATAACTGAGCGAGTATATTGTTTATATATGAGTGATGTTGTTTCCTGCTGGTGTCCAAAGTTTGTGCCTGTTAGTATCCTAAGCGTGTTACGTCTTGACGTACATTTGTTTTTAATGTCCTGAATGTGGTTTGTAAAGGATAATGTGTTGTATGTGACCCCAAGTATTTTGGTCCTGTGAGTGTGGAATGTTGGTGTTGTTTAGTAGGGATGTACCGATATCGCTTTTTAGCCGATAACCGATACAGATAATTAAAAAGTATTGGCCGATAACCGATACCGATATCCAGCTAGGGTTTATTAGTTTGTCATATTTTTGTAACATATTCATAATTTATTTTCTGTGTTGAAAATTTGGCAACAAAGCAATAATCCTTTTCATTAAAGATGGCAACACTGCATTAGATGTCATAGTTTTGTTTGTTATATAATTGGACTGCGGGCCTATGTTGGGCTTAGTAAATGTGTTTTTAACCATCTAGCTGGGTTAATGTGAGCTATGACTACAATATAGTTTTTTGTATTTCTAAGCTTTATACCTATTTCTCAAAGGATTTACACTTGTAAACATTGCCAGTGCTGCTAGAAATCGGCTCTCTCCTGAACATACAGAGCAGTTGCTATTTTTACATGAGAACTTAACCCTCGTGAAAAAATAACAAGTTATGTGAAATGATAAAACAATAAAATATTGGAAATTTCATCCTCTAAATAGTCTTTTATTCATAATTTTGGAAAAATCATACTTTTGAAATATCGGCCGATACCGATATGGGTAAAAATCTACCGATATATCGTCCATCCCTATTGTTTAGTGTAAGCTGTGGAGTTATCTGGTGTTCTTTTGTGTTGCTTGTTAGCAAGGTGATGGTTGATTTTGTGGGCGCTACTTTGAGTCTATTGTGTATGAGGCAGTCTTATACAGGGTGTACATAAAGTCAGGATCTATTTTTGTGAAGCACTTGGAAATTATATGGAATTCAATCATAAAATGATAAAGTGGTAACATTTATTAAATAATTAAGAGTAGGATTCGACGTGACGCCCATCAGTATCCCTGCACAGCTCAAATCGTTCCGCAGCATTTCTAAACACATTCTGGAGCATTTGCGGGGTTATGTTATCTGCAGCAGTTCATATACGTGTACGTAAGTTTTCAAGACTTGTAATCTTCGTCTGATAGACGTGCGATTTGATAAAGCCCCATGCAAAGAAATCGAAAGGGGTTAAATCTGGTGATCTCGCTGGCCAAGGTCTGTTGCTTCCGCGTCCGATCCAGCGGTTTGGAAAACGTCCATTTAGATAATCCTGAACAATTTTGGCATAGTGACAAGGAGCACCATCATGTTGATAGACGACGGTACTAACAATCCTATCCCCGTCGTCTATCAACATGATGGTGTTCCTTGTCACTATGCCAAACTTGTTCAGGATTATCTAAATGGACGTTTTCCAAATCGCTGGATCGGACGCGGAAGCAACAGACCTTGGCCAGCAAGATCACCAGATTTAACCCCTTTAGATTTCTTTGCATGGGGCTTTATCAAATCGCACGTCTATCAGACGAAGATTACGAGTCTTGAAAACTTACGTACACGTATATGAACTGCTGCAGATAACATAACCCCGCAAATGCTCCAGAATGTGTTTAGAAATGCTGCGGAACGATTTGAGCTGTGCAGGGATACTGATGGGCGTCACGTCGAATCCTACTCTTAATTATTTAATAAATGTTACCACTTTATCATTTTATGATTGAATTCCATATAATTTCCAAGTGCTTCACAAAAATAGATCCTGACTTTATGTACACCCTGTATACTGTTTATGTATGTTTGTAGGTTATTTGTAGCGGTGTCGATGTTGTGGGTGGATGTTAGAGTGATGTCATCTGCATATGATGATAAGGTAAGCTTGTTATCTATGGGTGTTGGAATGTCGTGCATGTATAAGTTGAGCATTGTTGGTGAGAGAACAGAGCCTTGAGGGACCCCGTTCGGAAAAAGCTTGTTTT
Source organism: Bathynomus jamesi (assembly GCA_023014485.1). NCBI lineage: Eukaryota > Metazoa > Arthropoda > Malacostraca > Isopoda > Cirolanidae > Bathynomus > Bathynomus jamesi. The sequence goes on along the minus strand of JAJOZX010000145.1, from coordinate 1,366,313 downwards.
TGGATAACTTGCAATTAAATGTGACATGTGAGTATCTTCCTGAAAGATCGTTGCTCAGCCACCTTTTGACGTTATTGTGCATGTTTGTGTTGAGTATTTTGTTTATGAGAGGGAAGCGTGGGATAGCATCAAATGCTTTACTAATGTCTATTGTTGCTAATAGTGTACGTTGAGCTGGTCGTCTGGAGTTGATGCCATCCATGATGTGCTGAGTGAGGTTAGTGAGTAATGTCGTGGTTGAGTGGTGAGGTCTGAATCCATGTTGAGTAGGCGATAGTGGTATGTGTGGGTTGGTGATTTTTAAGATTAGGCTTTCTGTTACTTTGGAAGGTGTGCATAGTAAAGTAATGGGTCTACTCTATAGGAAGCTGGTTCTGTTGGATTTTTGTTTGGTTTGAGTAGTGTAATAATTTTACCTTGTTTCCATGTTTGGAATAATACAGTGTTGGTATGAATATGTGCTGATGTTTGTGAGAGCTAGTATTCCCTGTGGGCCCAAGTGTTTAAGGTGTATATTAGATATGTTGTCTGGTAGTAGCGTTCGAATTCTTAATGTTTTTAATGATCTTGGTGGTCTGGTCTGTATTGAAGGGTGTAATGGTCGTGTCGAGTCTGTAGGTTTTCTTATGTCTGGCTGTTTGTCTGTCTGCGTGTTTGTGGTTGTTGTCCCTGTTTAAGTGACATATCTTTGCGTAGTGATTAACTAGAATGTTAGCTTGTGTACATGTTGGGATATTATTTTGGCTAAGACAGATAGCCGCGTATGAGGTGTGAATGTCGCTGTTAAGAGTGGGTAATGCTGTTTCTAGTCTTGTATAGCTTGGATGTATCTGTGGAGTGGTTTAGTGTTGTTGTGAATTCCCTAAATGTTTCTGTTTGACTTTGTTTTTCTTTAAGTTTGTTGTTTATTTCTGTGTTGAGCTGTTGTATCTGCTGTTTTATGGCTTCTGTGTGTGGTGTTTGTGTGTTATGTTTGAGGTTGTTACGTTGCCTTATGAGGTGGGCTATTTCTCTAGTGTAACTTGGGTTGTATTTCCTAATGTCTTTGGGTGTGTATTTGTTTGCATTATTGATGATCTGATTGAATGTCTTGAGTGTTGTATTGTTTATGATGGGTATGCTGTTTAATTATCAATTTCACGTTCACTCCATACCAGTCTCCCATACAAGAAAGTTGCACAAGCATCTCGTGTATTCTTCTTGTGGCACTCACAGACAACAACAGTTCATTCCTGACCAATGCTCTCGCAGCTCCATATATTCTTGGTACTTCAGTTTTTGCGTTTCTTGCTTATCGAACGCCCATTCATTACCATTTACTCTTGTCAGAACACCCATTTCAAACATTCTCATCTGTACCTCACACATCACCCCATTCATGAAAATAAGCATCCATTGGTATCATGTAACACCTACACTTATTCTAAACCAATGACTCTTACGCATATCTGACTCTTATGAAAACACTTCGCACCATTCAACAACTAAACCAGATATGCACCATACAATTACTTTAACTGACACACTGCCTCTCTCTTTGACCACTCTTATCATACGCTTTCTCCAAATACATAAATGTCATAAGCAAAATATCATCATACCCACATACTTTCACCCTTAACTGTCGCACTACAAACAGTTGTTTCATACATATTCTTTCCTAAATCCTCCATATTCATGCCCTCAGTCACTCTCCTTACTCCCTCACTCGGTATCCATCCATACACCTTACCCGGTACACTCAGTAAATTTACATCTCTATAATTCTTACACTTATTCTCGTCAATTTTACTCTTATATAAAGGAACCACAACCGCTTCCATCCATTCCTGCCCAGATATGCTGTTTCACCTGATCTTTTATTTTCTCCCTCTGAGATACACAACAAAAATACACAATTGTACCTCTTCCCTTCTTTCTCCAAACTTGATACGTACACAGACACCCGATCTCACTAAGTCACTTATATATTTGCATACATAAATTCATGCATTTCCTTTCATCGACAACGACACTCCTTCTACGTTCCTCCTCACACCAGCTCTTATTCCTTTCATTTCACACCAGTCATACTTCTCTTTTCCTTTCAATTTCGTTTCACAAAGGCCAAGTAAATCAAACTCTTCACTTTTAAATTTCCACTTACTACTACTTCCCTTTTACTCATTTATTTCTCTCACATTCTACACTCACAGCGTAATCGCCTTTTCCTGCGAGAGCGAGAGCGAGCTAATCGCTCCCCCAACCCACCACCCACCCCAAGACTGAAAAATTCGCAACAGTTGAGGGTCGGTTTAACAATGTTCCCTCTAATTTTTTTTAGTCGGTGTGCGCAAGAACTTTTCGTTGTGCGTACATTTAGATTCATCGTGAAAAATTGTGCAAACTTTTCTGAGCGCTATTATCTTCAAAATTAAATATATATAAATATTAAATACTTAATAAATATTATTTCCATAAGGTGATAGCTCGATCATTACGGTACTATTAAACGGATATTAAAAAACTATTTACGATATTATATATTCTTAAAAAAGAAAACATTTTATCCATTCTAAAAATATGAATAAAATAAAAAATAGTAAAATAAAATTCAACAAAATAAAGAAATAAAATAAAAATAACATTAATTGAAAATGACTATTTTAGTTATCATTTCTCAAAACAATTTTTAGCATTTAACAATTTAAAATAGACTATCAAGATTAATACATGATTTTATCCATTCACAAAATAGGAATAAAATAATTTTTTTTTTTTTTATGAATTATGAGATAACTACTATTCGTTTTTATGTAAAAAATAAGAAAGAGAAGGTTTATATTCACTGCGTTAATGTATAAAAGAAAAAATTGCAAATAGAGTAAAAAAATCTGTATTGCGTAATTGCGCGGATGTCGGCGAAGTCGGGTTAATACTTAAAAGTGCGACTATAGAGTATGTTGATGCAAATGGTCAGACCTTGTGTGACGGTATATTTTTGAAGTTTTATTTTGCTGTGTGCGCGCGCACACGCGCACACCTTAGAAGGAACATTGGGTTGCTACTTGCTAGTAGTGATGTACTGATTCATTGGCATTGGCAGAATCGGCCTTTTTTTTTTTTGCATCAGCCAAATTTAGTCGATTCTCTTACTGATTATTTGAAATTTTAAAATGTTCATTACAAAACAAAATTTTTATTTATAGAAAATTGAGCATTAAAAAAAAAACCACTATGATAATTTATACTCATTTCAAAGTGTAATTATATAAAAATATTTTACATTCACGAAAAAAGCAAAGCATAATAAGTAGTGATGCACCGATTAATCGGCATCGGCTATATCGGCCGTGCCTTTTTGGCATCGGCACCGGCTTCGGCCAAATTTGGCCGATGATGTGGCCGATTATATTTGTTTGATTTTTAAAAATAAATAATTTAATGTGGGAGGATCGGATGGCTATAAGGGGTGATGAGGAGGCCATTATAAAAAACTAAAAACGTTAAAATAATAAAAACCCACTCTAATAGACAGAGTTTATTTCCACAACTGTTTCGATGCCCACTGGCATCCTCTTCGGGTGGATACAGAAAAACGAATTTTTTATTCAAAGTTTTTTTTATTTTTTGTATTTTTTATTCAAAGTTTTGAAACAAAATTCCATTCGTTTTTCTGTATCCACCGGAAGAGAATGCCAGTGGGCATCGAAACTGTTGTGGAAATAAACTCTGTCTATTAGAGTGGGTTTTTATTATCATATTTTGACCTTCACGTAGAAAAAAGTGAATTTTTTTTGCATTTGTTAAAAATATTGTATAATAAACACACTTGTTAGATTTGTGTATATATTCATGACCTTTGTTGAAAGATAGCTAGGGGTTACCTACTGTATTATTGCACCATACATAAAATTATTATTTTCACCTTTCTCTATGAAAAGGTGAAAAACGAGAAAACGAAACAAAGATGTCATAAATTAGTCGTAATGAAGGTTTTATGTAAAAACGATTTTCTCTGAGTAAAATGGGCAAATAACTGAATTAATCAGAACTTCAGTAGGCCTATTAGGTGTTGTTCCCTGTTCCTCTATTTTTTATTCAAAGTTTTGAAACAAAATTCCAGTTAAAACGAAAATTTCAGACTCAAAATCAGGTTTCAGCTATTATGATGTTATTACTCCATTATAATAACTAATTTATTAATCTACTGTACACTAGGTACTGCGGATGGTAAGCTGGCTAGAGAGGGATATATAAAAAATTAATAATTTGATACCAACATAACAAGAAATCTTCAAAAATTTTAAGTTTTTGTTTATTAAATAAGCGGCATCGGCTTCGGTTTCGGCCAATTTGCTAGTCATCGGCATCGGCTTCGGCTAAAATTTGCCATCAGTGTATCACTAATAATAAGTTAAATTGCCCATAAATTTACATTTTCTCTAACTAGCTAATATCTAAATATTATTAACTGTAATCTCCTACTCTACAATAATAATAATAATAATAATTCCCTATTTTACTTTATAATTTTTATATTAAATCATTTTATGTTGACTATTTTAAGTATTTTAATAATTTTATAAACTCAAATTGTATATCCATTTTTTTTTTATTCAAATTGGCCATTAGGGACTTGAAATTTTAATGAAAAATTTTGTTGTTGTTTACAATGCTTAAGAAAGAAAATACCTTCCACATAAGGAAAACCAATTACTTTAAATATTGGTATTCAATTTATGAATCTAAAATAAAATTATTTTATCATTTTCTGAGTAATAAAACTATTTAACATCATTTTAGCTACAGTATATGAGTAACAAATTCTGGTACAAAAATTGTGGAGTGAGCTAAGGAAAAGCATTATTAAAATTTATGAAGGGAATTGATTTTTTTAATATGTAGGCAAAGAATCGGAATCGGTACATCACTAGTTACTAGCCCAACCGCTAACCACTATTAGCCACCTCATGATACTTGAGAAGTAGTGGGTGTATCATTGTCCTCCATCCCACGGGTGATGAGGGACAAGTTAACAGTTAAGATGACATTTTCCATTTTGTAAAAAAAAATAATAATAATGATAATAATTTAACCTTTATTGGTAAAAATAAATATTACAGTATACAGTATTAAAATAAATGGTACTTTCTTGTTATCTCGGACCCCAGACCTTTTGCCGAAAATATCACAACTTAACCTAACCAATTGTCAAGGGCATACAGTTGACCTAGCCGTATTTCTTGTATGTCCTATAATGAGACTTTAAAAGATTATTATTAATAATAGAAAAACCGGTGCTTTGCTGTTAGGTGAACTGTATGCCTTTGACAGTTGGTTAGGTTAAGTTGTGATATTTTCGGCAAAAAAGTCTGGGGTCCGGGATAAAAGGAAAGTACCAAATAATTTTTCAACAGAACGTATTCGTTTTTCCTGTGTAGTTTGGCTTTACTTAAGCTTTAGGTTTTACTGGGCTCGCAAATTAATTTTAATTCTAAGATAAAGATAAAGACATTTCATATTTAGGTAGTTACGATTTGGTAATTAAGTATAAACATTATGATTAATTATAATATAAAAACTTTGTAGTTATTATCATTATTATTATTATGTAATATATAAATATAAAAGTCGAGAATTTGGGCCGTTTGTCAAAAGGTTTCTCTGAAAAAGTGTCAGCGCCTCCAAAGGTTTTAAGGGCTTACTCGTCTTGTTCAATAAATAATGAAGACAACGATTTACATAGAGTTCATACATACAATAGTCCAGTGGTGTCACTTCAACAAACATGTTAAAAAAAAACCCGCAAAATGTTGAAATCACTATTTTTGTGTTTACAATGGTTTATGATGATGGTTATTTTGTTTTTTGTATTCATCAGTTACTCTTTATGATTTATCAACAGGAATTGAGCTGACGAGAGTCTACAGTTGTTCAAGAAGTTTTAGGACCCAAAGTCTTTTAAGAAATCTTTCTTAATAATGGTAAGTTTATATATATGTTACAGTCAATGTCTAAAATCAGGCAATTTGTAAATTGACTGAAATTTTCGGCAATGTGGCAAATTGTGATATACACAAAACCTAACCTAACCTAACCTTTTTGGTAATGCTGCATATGCATGCCCACTGGTATTTCCCAATATGCTGCCTAAAAATTCATTAGGTTAGGTTTTGTGTATATCACAATTTGACACATTGCCTAAAATTTCAGTCAATTTACAAATTGCTTGATTTTAGACATTGACTGTAACATTATATATATATATATGTATATATATACCCCCTCGATTAGGTACTCCGGCTTGCCGGGCCGAGGGGGCTCGTACACCTCGTGGGTTGTTGGGGTTTCCTCAACTCTTCGGGGGCTCGTACACCTCGTGGGTTGTTGGGGGTTTCCTCAACTCTTCGCGGGGTGTGGGCGAAGAGTTACCTAGTTGCGTTTTTTTTTTTTCTCCCCTTCCTTTTCTTTTTGCTCCCCTTCTTTTTTTTTCCGTATCTCCCGGAATTTCTTTTGTTTTGACTCGGTCTTGGGCCTCTGTCAATTGTAGTATCCCCCTCCCCCCTCTGTTTTGCAGTCTTGGGGTCATCGGGTGCACCCGCCGGGGGGCATCGCTCCGTGGCTGAGCCGTGCTCTGGGGACGGTACGGGCGCCCGGACCGCTGCTGCGTCTGGATTGGGTCTTTGCTAGGCCCTTAACGGACAAATCTCCGTAGAGCCAATCTGCTGTTTTTAAAACGACAGTCAGGTTGGGGTGCGGGCTACCCGGGACGTTGGGCCTGCGCCTTGAAGGATGCAGCGGCGGATGGTGCATTGCCTTGGGTCCGAGATTGTCTTTTTTGTAAAGCTATTGTTTATGGGTTCAATTTCAAAACTTCAATCCCCTCCTGTTGACGACTCTGGCCCGCCCTTGGATTTGGATAAGACTTCTGCTTCTGGTCGTTCAGCGGCCTCTGCCTCCGCTGGATTGACCTTAAAGCCGTATGGCCCCCTCTCGTCCTCTGCGGCGTCTGGCTCTCGTGGCCGCACTCGTGGTGGCCGTAGGGCGGAGTCTTCGCGGCCCTCTTTCTCTCGCCCACTCTCGGTTACCGTTACACATGGACCTGTCCCTGCTGTCAATTTCTATCCGGTGGACAGGTTCCTTGTTCTCCGCCCTTCCGCTGGCTCCCTTCCGGGCAACTCGGAATGGGTGTTTCAGCGTCTTAAGACGGTGGGGGTTCCCTGTCGTTATGATATCCGCCCTCTGAAGGATGGGTCTCTTCTTTTGAAGTCCCGTTCTTCGGGGGTGACTGAGTCCCTTCTACAGTTGCAGGATGTTTTGGGTTGCAGAGTTTCTGTGACCCCATCCGCAATTGAATAGTTGTCAGGGCACCATTTTCACTTCCCGTCTGCTGTCAATCCCGGTTGGCGAGTTGCAGGAGGATCTTGCCCCCCAGGGGGTAACGAAGGTCTTCCGCTTTTCGTCGCGCCGGGATGGTGCTCTTACCCCGTCCGCTCGTCTGCTCCTGACCTTTGACTCTCTTGTGCCTCCGGCCCAGGTGTTCTGGGGCGTGGGTGATCGCCGGTCGTGTGAGTTTTCGGTGCAACCGTATGTGCCTGACCCGGTTCGCTGCTTTGGCTGCAACCGGTTCGGCCATGTTAGCTCTGCGTGCCGCCGTGAGGGTAAGCTATGTGTCCGCTGCCGCCTGGGAACGAGCCGTATAACCGTCTCTTTACGATGCGGAAACTTTGGGCTGCCTTGGCAACCCGTCGTTCTTCCGCCCCTGGCCCTGATGACATTCCGTATGACTTTATTTGGAACCTGCACCCGATGGCCCTCATTTCTTGCTGGATCTTTTCAACCGGGTGTGGGTTGAGGGGTCGTTCCCTTCCCGTTGGAGGGAGGCGATTGTGGTCCCGATACCTAAGCCGGGGGAGGATCCGGCGGAAGTGGCTGGCTATCGGCCTATTGCCTTGACGAGCTGCTTATGCAAGTTCCTTGAAAAGATGGTGGCCATCCGACTTTCCTTTACACTGGAGTCGCTTGGGTTATACCCCCCGACCCAGTATGGCTTTCGTCGATTTCGGGGTACGCTGGACCCCCTTCTCCTTGGTCATGATGTACGGGAGGCCTTTTCCCGCCGGAATCTTGTTCTGGCCGTCTTTTTCGATGTCCAAAAGGCCTATGACACGACCCGTCGGAGAGTTGTCATGGACCGTTTGAAGTCCTCTGGCCCTCGTTCAATCAGTACGTTTCCTGGGTATGGTTTTCGACAGCCGTTTGAGCTGGGTTCCCCACCTTCGCCGGCTGCGCGAATCTACAAGACGTACCCTGGATTTGCTGGGACATCTGTCGCATACTACATGGGGCGCGGATAGGCGGACACTCCTCCGTTTGTACGTGTCCCTGGTACAATCAAAATTAGACTATGGGAGTGTGGTGTATGGCTCCGCCTCCCGTACGGCACTTCGGATACTGGATCCGGTCCTCTCTAGAGGACTGCGCATGTCATCTGGCGCCTTCCGCTCCTCTCCGGTTGATAGTCTGCAGGTTGAGTGCGACATCCCTCCCTTGGAGGATCGGAGGTCGTTCCTCATTGCCAAGCACTATCTCCGGATTCTCCGTCTTCCCAACTCTGTTCCAGGTGGTTGAGAGGGCGTTCTGCCGGGATGAGGGTTGGTATTTCACCGACACGGTGACCTCCCTCCTCGATGGTATGGGCACTCCTCCATCCGTTATACTGGTCTCTTTCAAGGGCGTTGCACCTTGGGAGAGCACCCCTGTTGCGTGCTGTAGGGCGTTGCGCCCCGTTCGCAGGGCCGATTCTCACTCTGCCTTGCTTCGGTCTCTGTTCCTTCAGCATGTGTTGCGGTCTTCACAGATGGCTCGAGGTGGTCGGGGGACGTTGGGGCCGCGGCTGTTCCCCAGTCGTCTGCCCTTGCTCCCTGATGAGGCTTCCGTTTTCACGGCGGAGCTCTATGTCATTCTGAGCGCTCTGGAGGTGGTGCGGGAGCATCCGGATGAGCCGTTTGTCATCTATTCGGATTCCCGCAGTGCCCTGGATGGCCTGGAGTGTTTTGACCCTGTCCGCCCACTGGTCCGACGAATTCAGCTACTGTGCCATATCCTTGTCACTTTTGGTGGCAAGGAGGTGGTATTTTGCTGGGTCCCTGCACATGTTAACGTGGCTGGAAATGAGGCTGCCGATCGAGCTGCCCGTTCCGCGTGCCGATTACAGGTTTCGCCCGTGTCCATCCCCTTTTCCGATTATATCCCTGGCTTCCGTAGGTTTTTGCGCTCCCGGTGGCAGAGTCGCTGGGATGGCACTACAAATAAGAAACTCTGCAAGATTAAACCCAAATTGGGAGGTTGGTCCTCTTCCTTCCATCGGTCGCGCCATAAGGAGGTGGCTCTGGCCCGCCTCCGTATTGGCCACACCCACCTGACCCATGGCTATTTGATGGCCGGGGATCGGGCGCCCCGATGTCCCAATTGTAACGTTTCACTTACAGTTGCCCACCTCCTGGTGGAGTGTCCGCTTTACTCTGCGCTGTGCGCAGAGTATTTTCCCTTTTTGGTGAGCGTCGGGCCTTGTCATAGGCTTGGCGCTATTCTATTGAAGGTCCCTACTTTTCGGTAACCGGGTTGTTCTCCTTCCTCTTTCGCTCCCGATTTCTTTACCGGCTGTGACTCCGCTATGATTCCCCCCCCCCCTCCTCGTCTATTGTTCATTTCCGTTAACTGTTCCATAGTCTTCGTCCTGTGTTCGCTCTGCTATCCACCTTTCTTTTGGTGGCCATGAGCGGTCATACTTTGAAACAAAAAAAAAATAAATAAATATATATATATATATATAATTTAGTACACACACACACACACACAGCCTATATATATATATATATATGTGTGTGTGTGTGTGTGTGTGCTAAATTGTAAGTAGTTTACATTAAATAATTAGTATATGTGACTTATACCTTATATAGCTTAAAATTTGTTAATGGTGTGTGATAATGCATTTATAAGTGTGACAAAAAAAATTAAGGTATTCTCTGGTCCTTGATTTTAAATGGTATGCTTTTACCTCTCCACATTTACTTAATTTTTTCTTTTTTTAAACCCAGGAGAAGAAATGTCAAAATGTGGGTGACAAAATTGTCACAAAGAAGGTTGATGCCCCGCCTTCGTTCAAGTTCATTACTGTAAAGAAAGGAGCCAATATGAAGAAAATCGAAGGAGATCCTGCGAAGGTGCGAGATAAACATTTAAAACTTATAACTTTTTTCAAGGAACTTACGCTTTTGCCAGAGGATGACTCCGTTTTCGTATGACAAACGGACATATACTGAAAATTGAAAACTAACGTTCCGATTTCATAAAATTTATACAAAATATATCGGCCATTAGTCATTATTATTATTATTATTATATTATTATTATTATTAAATATGGGTAAATAGCTTTACGGCCGAGAAATTTCAGTAATCCGCCCATTCCATACTTTGAGTCATCCAGAGTGACTCGTAACTCGGGGTTAGTTCGTACTAGTTTAGGTGATTGTTCTAGGTTGGTTAATTATTATTTCTCACGTGACCAACTTCCGGCCAGTCAAGAGTTCAAAATACAAAATACTGGTCGTCCCAAAACTGAATATTTACTATTATATAAAATAAACCAAGAGGGCCAAAAACTGGCGGAGAGCTCAGGCCAACTAATACGCCCCATTGCGCTAATTCCTGCGCTATTATTACCAGCATCATTAGTCTTTGAATTCTCGACCTCAATGAGTTCACTTCGATATTCTTTTTATGCAGAAAGGAGAGGCCAAGGGCGAACGCCCGCAAAAACGCCCCCGCCCCCTTAGAAGAAGAAAGTAAAAAAATCAAGGTCCAGGGTTTTGGAGATGCCTAGACACTCTGCGTTTGAAAGATTGGAGGTTATAGACAGGGGAAAGATGGATTGAGGAAGATTGTCCCAGAATTGACCGGTTGAGTAGATGAAAGATTGAAAATACCGATTAACTCTCGCGTTAGAGAGTTGGACGGAAAAGGAATGAGAAAGTGTCGAAAGTCTGGTGCTGCGTGATCTCCTTAATGGAGAAGTCATACAGTTAGAAGGTTTAGAAGAGCAGTGTCCGTTATAATAGCGATAGTAAAAAGAGAGAAAGAAAGAGCGGCAACATTGTGGCGAAGAGAGAGAAGAATTGAACACTGAGTAAGAGGCAGGGAATTGATAAAACGAAAAGCCTTTGATTACACCCGGTCAAGTAGAACTGTGTGGGTTGAATCACCCCATACATAAGAAGCATAATCCATACAGGGGTGGACAAGACCCCTGTACAGAGAGAAAGAGCAACAACTGAGCAGGGGTGAAGAAACTGCGGAGGCGGTCCAGTACACCTAACCTCTTAGAGGCTGTTTTGGAAAGAGTATATGTTATCTTTCCAGGAAATGGCGTTACCCACTGAGCTAAGGACGCTGGTACATCTATATAGTACGCCTAACCTGGACATAAGAATTACCTTGCTTTACTAACGTAACTTAGCTCGTATGGTGTATAGGGATATTGCACCGTCCCTCAATCGTATTCGTATGATCACCAGTCTCAGGGTCCTTAAGGGTAATAGATTGGTGTTCTGCAAAATGTTTGAATCCTTCCTAACCTAAATCCCGGTAGGATTTTCAGCCGTCCGAAATTATGCGTGAGTAACTAATCAAATTTTACTTTAACTTAAATGAGACCTATCAAATCATGTGTTTGTTAATAGGGATAAATTGGCGGTAGTGCATAAGTTGGCCGTAAATTATTATTGAAAAAATACTTAGCTGTAAATTATAAATACTAGGGGCACTCAATATATTTTGCCCCACCATTTTTTCCAGCTAAATAATAGGCAATGGGGCTGAAATGTCTTTTGGGTCGTAAGTTTGAACTTTCTGCGCTTCACATACACGGATTTTTCCAGTTTGAACCTCCCCTTGTATAAAACCGCTTTTAAACGCCCTTGTATAAAACCGATGGTTAACGCAGTTTCGAAAATGGCGTCTGACAGTGATGTGCGTCGTAAACAAAGAGCTGTTATCGAGTACTCAACCGCAGAGAAGGAAACAGTTGGAAATATTCACAAACGTCTACAAAACGTTTACGGAGATGCTGTTGTTGATCGAAGCACAAGTTGGACGCTGGTTTAAACGTGCGAGATCATCGGAGAGAGGGAGAGCCAGCCTCGATGATGAGCCACGTGGCGGTCGCCCAGCATCGGCTGTGACATCTCACACTGTGTAACGACTGTAACGTGCTAACAGCATCATTCGATCAAATCGGCGCGTCACATACAAGGAGCCAGTGGCGGCTCGTGATAAAATAAAATGGAGGGACTGCAAGCTTCACACAACAGTAGGGTACACAAATTTGACCTAGCTTAGGTATGAGTTGATGTCCACGGATTTCCAGGGCATGGTAGTAGTAGTGGCGGTAGGGATGACTGAGGTGGTGATGGTAGTATTACTTGAAAATAAAATCGGTGCGTCAGCAAAATGGTTTATTACTTTTTCATTAAAATCCTTCATTTCTGTTACAATTTTATTTTCAATGGATATCATTGCTAAAGCAGATAGTCTGTCATTCACCATGGTACTGCGCAAAAAAGTTTTAATTCTCTTCAAAGTTGAAAAGCACCTTTCTGCTTCTGCCGTTGTCATTGGAGTTGTTATTAAAATTTTCAGCAACTTGACAGTGTCTGAAAATGTTGACTGTAGATGATTGTCGTTCATCATCTCCCAACAAGTCTATGAGACTGATTTACACAAATCTTCTATTGTGTACAGTACAGTAAATTCAGTTCTCAATTTGTCTTTTTCAAGCAAGGGATAGGCTGCAACTGCTTGTGCAAGTTCATTACTAAGGAAATTTTTGGCATACACTGGAAAATTATTCACTAAAAGTAACTTGCTTGCTTCCAAATGATTAGTAAAGCTGAACCTCTCTCTGCACTGCAGCAAAATTACGTCACAGACCTCCTTTGCAGCAGCTGATCTATCTGTATTAAATTTTCTTCTCTTCTGCTCAGGAGGCGACACTATGGCATCACATTCATCTCTTAACTTCTGAACTGCGGAATTGAAAACTTTTAAAGAGGCTTTAGCATTAGCTGCATCAATATTTCTAGACTGAAGCTGAAAGAACATGATGTCAACATGAGGCATTACTTTGGAGAAAAATTCCAACCAAAATTCGAATTCAGGATCATTCACAGTTCTTTTGATACCAGCTGCTGCAGATCCAGTGTCTCTTGAGTTAGATGCTTCCAGTGTGCTGCAACATTCAATTAGTGCATCTTTCATTTCATGCACAGCATTGACTGTTCTGCTCTTGAAATTCCAACGTGTTGCAGATGGCCTTGGAATTCGATGGCCGGCAACATTCTCCAATGCAGCCATTCTTTGTGGAGACTTAAAAAAATGCTGGTATTCCTGACTGACAAGCTATTGAAAAATACTCGAACATTAGTATTCTGTGATGTTGCCTTTTCCAAAATCAAGTTCAGTCGGTGTGCATAACAGTGGATAAAATGGGCATTGTTATACACTTCTTTTATTCTGGTTTGCACACCTTATTGACTCCACTTAGAGCAGCTGCACCATCGTAAGTTTGGGCAATGAGCTTGTGTGGACAATCACCAATTAAAGTCTGGAGCTCTTAAACACACTTGATAAGGCTAATGCTGTATGGTTGATAGCGTTAAAAAATCCCCAGAATCTCTCAACAGGCTTCCCTTGTAGCTCATACCTTAGAACAATTACCATGTGTTTTATCGTAAATATCCGTTGTCTCATCACACATAACTGCCAAATATTCTGCTTTCTTTACTTCTTCCTTGATCTTATATTTGCAGATTTCCAACATAGATTCTAAAAGTTCATTCTATATTGATTTAGATGTTCCTTTAAAAACTGTAGCGGTCTTTAAATGAGCATCTAAGCTAGAATCCAGTTCACAGGCAAAATCAACTAATCCACGAAATACTCCCGGATTCTTGGGAGTTCGTAGTTTCATCATGTCCTCCAAGAGGGAGTTCAAATTTTACACAAAATTTTACACGGTTTATGATTTTGGATAACACATCTCTGGTTTTTCTCACCTGTTCATTGTGTTTTGCAACTGAGAGCTTGTATGCTGTGTCAATTTGAGCTGCAATGTTCACTTTACCCAGCAACGATAAATCAATCATGTTATTCATGTGTTTGGCTGACTGCTCATGTTTCATTATTTTCTGTGGCAAATGCCTCAAGTCAGTCACACCACTTTTCGTCCATGACGAGTCCCCACCAAACAATAAGCATGGAAAGCAGAATAAAGCATTTGCCTCGACACAACCACAGAGCCATTCACATTTTTGATAAACACTGATGTTAAACTGGCGTGTATATTCTTTGTTCCTGCTTGTACTATTCTGTTGAATGGATAAAACTGGTGTAGGTCTTCCTCTTGATTTCAATCTTTTCATTTAATGTCAGTTGGGAAAAGTTGATGCTTTGCAAATACTTCACTCGATTTTCCATCGTCAAAGGGTAATTAAAGAAAGTACGACTTAACCGCACCGTCCGCACTCAATGTAAACACGAGACTGAGCTGCACCGACTGCAGCTCGTTGTTTCCAGATGTGGCGCCAATTAATAACAGACATGAATCGTACAGCAACTATGAAAGTAACTTAAATTTTGGTCTGGTTTTAATGAAAATTCATTTAGTAACGTATTGAAAATAACATATAATGACTTTTTATTAAGATATATTTGTTAGTAGTGTATTATTCTGCTGTGTGTCTGAAGGAATCATACGCCTGGCAGTGAGTGTCTTGGGGGACTGCAGCTCTGCAGCTCCTAGGCACGAGCCGCCACTGCAAGGAGCTAGGAATTAGTGAAGGAATTGTGAATGCGATAATTCAGCAACTGGGATACTCAAAGTGTGTTAACGGTTTGCTCCTCGCGAACTAACTGAAGATCACAAAGCCCAAAGAAAAGAAATTGCTTCCGAGTCGTTGGTTCGATACGAGACAGAAGGGGATGACTTCCTTTCACGAAGTGTGACGGGATGAGACTTGGGTACACCACTTTGAACCTGAAACAAAACGCCAATCCATGGAGTGGCATCACGCAGACTCTCCACGCAAGAAAAAGTTCAAAATGGCTCCCTCTGCAGGAAAGGTTATGGCCGCCATCTTCTGGGACATGAAAGGGGTGATTCTGGTGGACATGAAGAAAAGACAAACAATCAACTCGGAGGCATATATTGCTACCCTGCAGACTCCAGAGACGTATAAAGCGAGTTCGATTGGAGAGAAAACTGGAAGACGTCCTTCTTTTGCACGATAACGCAACACCACAACAGTTTGCAAACAAGAGAGGCCATCACAAAAATGCGCTTGACTGTGTTACCCCACCCTACATACAGTCCGGATCTGGCACCTTCAGACTTCCATTTGTTTGGGCCAATGAAGGATGCTATTGGTGGAAGAAAGTTTCGGAGTGACGATGAGGTTAAGAGAAGATCCTTGTTTCGAGGTGGAGGAAAGCCGGAGGAAAGCCGTGGAAAAATAAAAACTTGTAAAAAAGGTATGTAACTACTTGCGTACAAAATTTCTGGAACTTACAAGGAAACTTGGAAAGGAAAAAAAAAAGTGGGGCAAAATATATTGAGTGGCCCTCGTAGATAAAGTAAAATGATTTTTACACGTTTAATGTAATGCCTTATGGTACTTTTCCATCATCTGCCCCTCGAAACCTACGGGAAAATTATTGAATGTTCAGTTAGGTCATCTGTACGCCCTTGGTGATTGGTTAGGTTAAGTCTTGATATTTTTGTTAGTTTTAACGAAATTATCACGACTTAACCTAACCAATCATCAAGGGTGTAGAGTTGAAAAAATACTTGGCCGTAAATTAGTTAACACCAATTTTTTTTTTTTTTATTGTTAATTCTGACATTAAACGTGTATAAATCATTTAACTTTATCTCTTTATAATTTACGGCCAAGTATTTTTTCAAGAATAATTTACGGTCAACTTGGCACTATCGCCGATAAATTTAATGTACAGTTTTTGCGAAGACATAAATTTATCACCCTCTCATATTGTCACGAATTTGTGACTATGCTGCTCCAACCAACTATAATTGTGATCCCATTGAGCTGATGTGACTTGTCAATGGTACTTCAGGCTAATAATATCCAAATAGGAAAATAAATTAATATAACAGAACACTAATACTAACAAACCAATGTTACACGAGCTTGCCAATCCTTTAATTTTACTTTGGGAATTTTCTTATGATTCAATTTCACTCTCACATTCAAATTTAACCGAATTAGTTGGCACAAAATGACTCGGTTTGTTACAGTGCAAAATCTTAATAATGATTAGCATCTACAATTTAGCAATTAGAACTCAATACCTAACTTAACTTGACAATATTATTCCTGCAGTTATACCCATATTGGATGTGTACACAATTTCTTAATAAATTGACACAGACCAATGAAATAAATTTGAGGATTATAATTGATTAACCATACACCTTAAACTGCAATACTCCATAGTCCATATAACGTGCCCGTCACCAGAATCTAAAAATACACTATTGAGCCCTCATCATCATGCAGGGCCATACTGATGTTAGTTCCAGTTGTATTTTCATTTATGCTTAACACTTTATGTACCAGAAAAGCTTTTTGAATGCCACACTGAATTAATAAACCTTATTTCTGCATCTCAAGCCTTTGTGCTTAGTCTCCAGGTAAATTAGTTTTCGGCACTTATTCCCCCCCGCAATTTCTTTTTTCCCGGTTAGGTCAATTGTACGCCCTTGACAGTTGGTTAGGTTAAGTCATGATATTTTCGTTAAAATAAAAGGAATAAGTGGAATATTTTAATGAAAATATCATGACTTAACCTAACCAATTGTCAAGCGCATACAGTTGACCTAACCGGGAAAAAAGAAATTGCGGGGGAAAAGGAATAAGTGCCTCGTTTTCTTTCATTGAGAAACCAACAATTGAAACGGATTGTTCTACTTGCGGATACTCCAGAGAAGCCTCCGCTGCTCTTGACTGGAACTTTGTACTTGTGCCAGCTTGCAATTTTTCCCAGTACCCACTAGGAATTCTTCTTGCCTGGCTATTTCTCACTTGTCTATGGGTAGGCCTTTCTGTCCTCTACATCCATTCAAGCTGGAGTTACTGGCAAACCGACAATCTGTTCAGTGCCCCCACTGATTCTACCTTTAAATAAAATCATTATAAATATCTGTGCCCTGAAACCATTGCCCCCACCATATTCTTACATAACATCCAAATCTTGCCCAACACACAGTAGAGATATCTTTGATTTACATTCTACTCTTGGCCTTCGCCAATGTGAGAAATTTGGCAGTAGTAGTACACCAACTTCAATAGATTATAGTGACTCCAAATCTCATGTAAAATGAGATGATACCCATGCCCCTTTAGTCATGCCATTTATCCAGAACTTGGATCTCGACTCACAATCTGTTTTACTTAGTTCCTAATTTCTCAAACATTGTCTGCCCTTCCCTTTCTGTGTGGGCCTAGTATCTATTTAATTATTTATTGCCTACTTCAGAGATTTAATTAGTTTGATACAGTCAATCGTTTAGGCTATCAAGCTTTACCATTTATCTGGCCCACATCGAGTTTCACAGGAACCATATCAGAGACGTCAACCTTTGAAGTATGAAAATCCGCGAGATTTTGCCTGATTTTGATAACTGGAAACATATCCCACATAAGGGAGTTTGAGACTTAAAATCCTTGAGAGTTGACATTTCTGTCATATATATATATATATATATATATATATATTACCCTAGGTTATGTGGCAATTTTACATTGATCAGTTGTTCCCACGTGACCAATCAGGATATTTGTCACAGATACAGGGAGCTGGTTTCCGTGAAGCTCGATATGTCCCATATATCTCAACTGACATCTGTTGTTATATGTAAATTTGTTGTCCTTACCAAGGTCATCTGCTAGATAACTCGCATCTATTTTTTTTTCTACTCTAATCAATTTAAAGCTCACCTTATGATGTACCCAAACAGCATTTCCAACTTAGCGACACAACACTCAGTCCCATGGTAGAATGAAGGAAATTTTTTGTTTACCTTATGTCATGCCCCCAAATCTGTTTTGCCATACACCAGATTTCGTGCTAAAATCCCCCAGATCCACTTCCTTACACCACACCTATTTTGACATGCTACACATAAATTACATTTCACATCGCATTTCGTACAAATTACAGCATCTTTCACTAGTCCTTTAAATGTAAACAAGTAAACCACTTATTTTTGTAGAAGTTCTATTAAATCCCTGAATATGCATCTTTCTCGCTACTTTTCAGTCAAAGAAATTACGTATTGGTAAGACATGACATAACGGATGACGTACAGTAAACGTTTTGCCATGCATGATTGGCTCATTAGGCTATAAAGTCATCAACTCCCAGCCAATCAGGATCCTTGTAACCAGTTTTGACTGAAAAACTGGTAAACCCGAAACTGAATATTAACCACACTATTTAGAGTTAAAGTAACACGTAGGCTTGTCAATTCATTCACGCGGTCGTTTCAACCTGGAATGGCAGTTGACTGGAAAGAAAAGAAATTCAGATGAGGAAGTGAAATGAAATTAATAAAACCATTGTATGCATCAGTATCAAGTATGATATATTTTTGGTGATAGGTAAATAGAAAGAAAAACAGCATTTAAGATTGAAGAATTTTTTAAAAGATACTTATGGTTTAGTAAAATTAGTTTACATGTAGGAAGTTAAGTGAAGTATTTCAAAGCTCTTGTAAATAATAATAATAATAATAATAAAATTGATCATGACAAGTGGTTCAGTTCGAAAAGTTATTGCAACGTTTTAAACTCTAGTAGACCCATCCCTAAACTGTGATAATGGTAAACAGCAGATCCATCCGTGGGTTTGTTTAGTTTTCATATATCTAGAAATAAATATTCCTAAGTTTATATGGCGAATCAATAATCTTCTTAGTAACTAAGCTATTGGCTATTACCTCATAATGCAACTAGTTAACAATTATTTGCTGTCCCAACCTAATCAAGCCCTTATCCCTGAAAACAAATTCGATACACAAGCTTTAAAACAAACGTTATATGGTTCATTTCAATAACCATGATGCATCGAATATTGTCACAGGACGAGGTCACGGCTAAAGTCACCACATTGGAGATTGATGGCGTCAACTACAAGATTACGGCAGCCAAACGATCAAAGAATCGTCCCTCACCGGAACAGGAACTCAGCAACAAACTCAAAGGCAACACTGAAAAACAGGTGGGTCCTCGTAAGGTATTTCTAATCTCTTGATCCTTTTGTTTTATGAGTAATCGTCACGTTAGTAGGCTCACGCGTTCTTTTTACTGTGTTACTCCGTAGAGTTTATTCCATTAAACATACAAGTCCTTCCAGTCATAGGTGATGTAAATGAAACGCAGGATCTTTTCCTTGGGTCTTTTCAATTTAACGTACCCCGGATTTTCGAACTGAAAATTTGAATATGAAAAAAATTGTGTTTATATGCGCACTAGTTTGCATAGCGCATGACCGTTATCTAAATTATGTATTATTATGAAGTGGGTTTTGGTACTTGTAGGTTATCTCCCCCCCACCAATTTTGACAGAATATTTTCGTTAAAACTAAAGAAAATATCATGATTTTAACCTAACCAATTATCAAGGGCGTACAGTTAATCTATTATTAATTATAACTGTTTGTTTCTGGAATAGTATTTACTATTTACTAATAGATCAACTGTACGCCCTTGATAATTGGTTAAGTTAAGTCGTGATATTTTCGTTAGTTTTAACGAAAATATTCTGTCAAAATTGGTGGGGGCGAGATAACCTACAAGTACCTGGGTTTTACAAAATAAAACGCGGATAATATCCTTTATTTATTAAAATTTGCAATATTTAATAATATCTTAATAAATAAATCTTCATTTGCATACCTTTTTTCTCCATACGAACTCGCATAAACAGTCATTTTTGTTGTTATTAATGTTTATTTGTTGCCTGGTTGGACCTAGTTTTAGTTTGAATATTATTATTGTAGTGTGAGCGTGTGATAATGCAGTGCTGTGATCTGTCTACTTGCGAGTTGCCCCGGGTCAAATGAATGCCCGGTTAGGTCAACTGTACGCCCTTTACGATTGGTTAGGTTAAGTCATGATATTTTCGTTAGTTTTAACAAAAATATCACGACTTAACCAGTCGTCAAGGGCGTACAGTTGACCTAACCAGTCATTCAATTGACCTAACCGGGCATTCAATTAACAGGAGGCCGCACCTCGTATCGGGCGTCATGAGCGGTGTAAACTAGATAACGGTCATGCGCCATGCAAACTAGTGCGCGTATAAATACAATTTTTTCGTTTGTTGCGCATGTTTCTCCAGGAAAATAATGTCATTTTCGTTATTAAAATGTAAATATATATTAGTATACAAATTTTCATTTCGAAAATCTGCGGTACGCCAAACTGAAAAGATCCTTTTCCTTATAGCTCCCCTATTGTTTACGCCCTTGGCAGTTGGTTAGGTTAAGTCGTAATATTTACACGACTTAACCTAACCACTCGTCAAGGACATACAGTTGACCGAACTGGGCATTCTATTAACCTTCAAAATTGTTACTAACTTAAAAGAAGAAATTTTGGGGGGATCTGTAAAGGAAAAAATCCGAAACGAACGTAGCTTTTGAAAAAGAAACTATACTCTCGTTAAAGGACACACACACACACACACACACACACACGCGTGTTCTTTTTACTGTGTTACTCCGTAGAGTTTATTCCATTAAACATACAAGTCCTTCCAGTCGTAGGTGATGTAAATGAAACGAAGGATCTTTTCCTTGGGTCTTTTCAAAGACCTGGTCTCTCCAGAATAAAAAGACATCGAGACAAATTTGGCCGTAATGAACACCGTTGACGTCACATTGACGTCGTTATTGATAACAACCTCTTACAAATTCTGTGGGAAAGTCGGATGTTCCATCGTCCGCATTGTTTTTTTTTTGGAGGGCATATTAACCTCTGGAGTTAGGACTTGTCCCCTAGCCTCGTTGAGTCCCGGCATCTGTTCTCTGCTACTTGTGCTTCCGTTTCTCTTCCAACCTTTCTTCTCGGTGGTGTATAACATTCTTAACTAGTAGTTAGTGGTTCACATATATATATATACAGTATATATATATATATATCCCCGCAAGGGGGTTCTAAGCTCGTGCTCTTGAGTGCTCTTTGTGCTCATTTGTACGTGCTTGTTCCTGGAGGTTTCACGTGCGCCCTCCCGGCCCTAGCACTCAAGGATGACGGGGCTCGACCCTGCAGGCCTTGTCATCCTTGGTCTTTTTCCACTTCGACTGTCCCCTCCACCCTTTCTTTTTCTTGTCTTTCCTCTCACTTTTTCTTTGTTTTTCCGCTGAGATATGCCCTTTTAAATAGAGGCGAATTGGTTCTTCCCGAACTTAATAAATATATATATATATATATTTTTTTTTTTTTTTTTTTTTTTTTTTTAGGAAGAACCGATTCGCCTCTATTTAAAGGGCATATCTCAGCGGAAAAACAAAGAAAAAGTGAGAGGAAAGAGAGGAAAAAGAAAGGGTGGAGGGGACAGTCGAAGTGGAAAAAGACCAAGGATGACAAGGACTGCAGGGTCGAGCCCCATCATCCTTGGGTGCTAGGGCCGGGAGGGCGCACGTGAAACCTCCAGGAACAAGCACGTACAAACGAGCACAAAGAGCACCCAAGAGCACGAGCTTAGAACCCCTTGCGGGGATATATATATATATATATATATATATATATATATATATATATATATGAACCGTTGCTGTATTCTGATGGAGTTAGAATACAGCAAGGGCTCTTTCTTCACAGATACAGTCGGATTGTAGCAACGGCTTTCTGAAGTCAGTACACGTTACCTTTTCAAACAAACAAAACATCTTTATTGCGGGTTATTCACAATCCATAGCCACTTAACCTAACATACAAGTACAATCTTACGTATTATACACTGAACGTAATACAAAAGTAAGGCCATTTTCATTAGGCTTCGCATAAAATTTACTTTAAAATTCAGATACGGTAGAGAGTAAGGAATGTAGGTGTATGTACGGGGCTCCAATAAACTTTAGCCCCCCGCCCATGGCCTAAACCATTAGAGGTACAATAAAACTAAACATACCTTACAAAAGAGAATTTAATCCTGCATTTAATGAGAAACAATTAAAACTTGGTGTTCCCGCCATTGGCTTCCAAGACAGCCTGAATTCGCTTTGGGTAGCTTGCCAAAAGTGACGTGAATAGATCTTGATCGTTACGCAAATTTGCTAAAACAGTTTCAATGTGTTGCGTCATTGTATCCTTCGAAAATCGATTTGCTGCAGGTTCTTGAAGCAAGAGACATTCAACCTTGTCCTTTATAACTGATCCAATACGTTCACAGATGTTCAGGTCAGGAGAATTTCCTGGCCATTCTTCATTTCCAAAGAAATCGATCGCATGGTTCCGCAACAACTGTTGAGCGGCTAATACCTTAAAGCAGGGGGCCTTATCGTGCAGAAGTGTGACCTGATCGACATCCATAACATTGTTTGAGTTTCTTAGAAAAGGAATGACATGCTGGGATAGAATAATATCACGAAAATACTGTCCATCCCAACTCTGACCATTTGGCTTCAGCACCCACATGAGCTTCTTTGCAGTGAACAAAACAAACACACCAACACAGTCTGGACTTTTTAATAATTCGCGATAATGTTCATTGTCATCGATTTCATCTGGTGTTGTGGCCCACACTCGATCATTTTAGTAGTTAGGCCGACGTGTTACGTAAACAAAAAATTCATCAGACAGCTAAATACATGAAATCATCCACATCCCAATCTTCAAGATAATGGGCAAACCACATTCTGTCATCGATATTGAGTTTTTCTTGGCTTTGGAAGTTCATGCCAAGGCTTTAAACCTTGCCTATGACGGTACAGTCGAATGATCTCACCACTAACGATCTTTCCTCTCAACACTTCGATCTCTAGAAAGTTTAGCACAGCTGTTTTTCCGCTTACGCGTACTGCTTTCAATGATGTCCTTTGTTTCCTGAGAGAGAGGCAAATTTGGGCGCCCAGATTTGGTTGTATCCATTTCACATTCATCCAAAGTTTTATTCCAATTTCTTTTGACGAAGTCCTCACTTCTTCGCAACTTTTTGGCAACCCATGAACGTGTTATAAAGGTGGCTCCAGCTTCACGAGCTTCCCGAAATGTTATTGCTCGTATGCGATCTATCACACGTTGCCTCTCCGAATCACCAATTAATTGAGAAGCCATTATATTATCACTTTATCAGCTAGAGTAACTTTAATACCTGCAATAAATAAAGAACTTTATATATTTTTATAATCACTAAAAACTATTTCGATATAAGTAAACATGTAAGCTGCAAATGGGGGAGCTAAGGTTTTTTGGAACTCCTTATGTATGTATGTTGTAACAGTAACAGTATGTGTAAACATTTCGAGTGAATCCCACGATGGAACTAAAGCTTAACGCGGAATTCGAAGCACGACCCGCAAAGCAAGTCTGAAATCACGGAGTTCGAGTCGGGACGCAATTCCACGACTTCCAGCGTAGCAACCTAATATCTTAATATTAGACTACCCATGCGTTAGTTGTTCTTAAAGAAACTGCTTTTAAAGTTTTGTTTAATTAATGTTCACTAACCAACAACGAAAATCAGCCAAAACCATTTTCGTGCCTTTAACCAATTATTATTAGCGTAGGATTTACTTCAAATTTCATAAATTTAAGCTATTTTTTATTATTTTTATTTGGAATACATTTTAAGTGCAATAAACCCACTAAAAATATGAAAAAGGAAAAAGGCAATAAAGCGAGAAACTTGGAGTTAGCCGGACACGAATCCCTGGATTCAACGTGAGCCGGGTTCATTTCGAGCTCCAAGTTTCCCACTGTACTTCCTTTTATTTTACCATATGCTATTTTTAATTTCGTTAGCGACTGATTTCGCAGTTTATTTACGTAAGTCCTATATGTAAAGTATATGACTACTTACGGAAGTCTTATAATAATTATTGCTAATATTGAATAGGAACAAGAAGTAAACGCTCTTTCGTTGATCTACAAAGAAAGATTCAAAACTGAGGACGAAATAAATAAGAAATACTCGATTGAATTTCTTATCAGGGGAGCTCCGGATGCGAGTCTTCAGGTGCGTTTTTAAGGACGTTTTGTTACGCTCGTGAGATGGGCTGTGCTAGCGTAGAGATGAGAGTTTAGGTGAATTAGAATAGATACTAAATGAAAAAAGTCCTATTTGTTGGTTTAATGTACTAAAACGTTAATAACTCTTGGAGCAGCTTGGTAGCCTAAACTTGTTACTAACCAATCCATTAATGAATAAAACGTAGTGAACGCCTGTATATACAAATATACAAATGGAAACCACAAAAATGTGATAAATAGACGAAGTGCTTTCTCTGCATTGTACTGAGTCTCTTCAGGCTTATAAATTGGGAGAGCGTCAACGGAAGTCAAGAGGTAAAGGGTTATATTATATATATATGTATTTTTTTTTTAACTTGGGTTGTTTAACCTCCTTCGCAACATCTAAAGTCATATGACGGAGGGGACCTACAGCTTTACGTGGGATCCGAACCACGGGTCGTTACATAATCTGGGCGCGGAGGACGGTCTCCCATCCAACTACTACTACCCAGACCCAATGTCGCTTAACTTCGCTGATCTCCGGGAAGCGGTGTTACGACATCGGCCACGACGTAACCTATATATATATATATATCGGGCATGGGGCAATTACTTGGTCAGTGCAATTAATTACAATTACTTGACATTTTCAATTACAATTACTGTAGATGATGAAATATTTAATTACAATTACATTTCCAAAGAATGGCATTTTCTCATAAATACACACTATTTGATTTATGTCACGCTTTTCAACCTAAGGTATTTCAATTTCATTTTCAATTTTGTCCATCATCTTGAATGTAAACTAGATAATATTAGGTCAATAAAATGTTTTTTTAATATTGCACGGAACTATTTTTCATCAAGCAGTTATTGCTATGGACAATTGGACATTAGATATACAGTATGTATGTAATATGATCTTATGAAACCAAAGATAAGTCACTCAAAAACTACAAATATAAGACAAAAGAACTGGCATTTATTTTATCAAAATAATAAGGGTAAAAACTGGCACTTTAGTCAGGAACATTTGAAATGAAGGGAACATTTTATTTCAAAAGAAAGCTCCCTGAGACATGATGAGCGAGTAGTTTAAACTATAAGTGATCCGCAACAAAGATGTTTTGTTTGTTGTATAATTAATAATTTAAAATATAGTTTCCACAAAATCATCCGAGCTCAGCTTCCCATAATTTTATTAATGATGTCTCGTGTGATAACAATATACATAAAATTATCAGATAATTGATCAAACAGTTTGCCACTATGCTAGGTTAAGTGGCTATGTTGGCCTTATTTTTGTATTAAGTTCAGTGTATAATACGTAAGATTGTACGGATCACCTGAAGATCAGGGCCCACAGCCTTCTTTAGTTAGCCTTATAAGACTAACTAACGAAGGCTGGGGGCACGGGTCTTCAGGTGATCCGATTGTACTTGTATGTTAGGTTAAATGGCTATGGATTGTGAATGATCCGCAATGATGTTTTGTTTGTTTTTGACCCAACTTTAATATTCATGTAATTGAAAGTAATTAACTATAATTGTGTCAATTACCTTGGTTTCCTAATGTAATTAATTACAATCAATTGCAATTACCCCATGCCTTATATATATATATATGGTGACCCGGAACGGTTTCTCGAAAAACATCAAAAGTAAGTATATCTACAGAATCCCGTAGAAATAAAATGAACACCCCCAAAAATATGATGATACTGGAATAAACACATGCAATTGATGTGTTGTAGCTTTCAATGAAGGGTTTGTCACGTTGTGGCGCTGATGCGATGTTTTCTGTAAATGACAATCTTGATGCTTCTAAACGTGTTCAGTAATTTCATATTGCCGTATTTTAGAATCCAAGGAAGTTTTTTTTTTATTTACTAAGTAGTGTGTTGCGAGGTACGACAGGTTGCACAGTCTTCCTCTAACATACATGTTTGCTTGACGAAGCAATGAAAAAATATGGCTCTCAAGGATGGGTACATATTTTCTGGAATTCAGAAGTCCTTCAACAAATATCAGGGTTGCCTTTCCAACATTTTATGTTGCTTTCCACACAACACTGAAATCTCCATGCTCCGCAATGGTACTTTAAGCAGGACCCTTCATGCGCTGAATTTGATTTTCTCTGCCCGTGCGCGTTCCTTTGATGCACACTGATGGAGCTAAGACAGGTCTGAAAAAGTAACTGTCTTTCAAAATTCAGGGAGTTTGTGAATAATTACCTTGTCCCATTCAAATCCGGATTGTACATCTGCATTCAAGTTTATAGAGTTGATGCTGAGTTATTCGTGTGGAACTTTACAGCATTGCGCGTAGATTGGACCTCGCCTGATGATCAAAAGCCATTTATTTAACAGCTGATCATCATCTTAGCCAACGAGAAACTTGGTTTTGTTTACACCGCAAAACCATGCACTTATATTACGAATTGTACCATGTGGAAGGCCGAAATTTTGAGTAATTTCTCTCTTTTGGACCATAGTCTAAATATCGATTCGCTCGACCACGAACAAAAGGTGATACGTCGCGAAACACCAACTCTACGAGGCATCTTTTCACCTCTTCTTTTTGATTTAAACTGTAACTACCGAAGCTCTAATCTCATCATTATGTAAGTTCCAATATTTTTTGTATGCTCATTTTATTTCACGGGGTTCTTTATCAAGTGGAATTCTATTCCGGTAATTCCACCCCGGCTTTTTAATCAGTCACAGGATTTAATCATTAGATCATTCGTTAAATGGGTTCATATTAAATTATTACTTCTTTTCTTGTATCAGTTCACGCTTCCCCCCCAATACCCATCGGATGTGCCACCCACTTACACCCTCAACGCCCCCTGGGTAAGAGAGAAGCAGCGAATGGAACTCTACAAAGCTCTCGCAAACATTTATTCGTAAGTTATCCCTAAAAACTAGTGATGTACCGATACCAAAAGTTTGGCCGTACATCGGTACATCACTAATCTACATCATTTTCGTATCTACCTTTTCAGTTATAAACTCTAAAAGTCTAAGAGATTAGACAAACAAGACCTTCCTGAGCTGAATCCATGCTGAGAACTTAAAATAAGATTTAAAAATTTCCAAATGCTCTTTAATACTATTCTTTATAATTCTAGTATCTTTCCTACCAATGATATGAAACTAATTTTCTACCGCCTCTTTGCTCCCTTCTTTGTAAATGGGTACAACATTTGCTTTTTTCAATCTTAAGGTATTTCTGCATTATTAATAGATGTACCAGTAACAAACAAAATAGTGCCTCAGCTAAGCTATTCTCCTCCACTTTGAGAATCCTAACATAACTATTATTTGGATCAGCAGCTTTATTTGGTTTGAATGTGTTAATTACTAATTACACAGGCCTGCGAATGAGAACTTTGTAAGAGTTGTTTTCTTAATAATAATTGATTTTATATAATTCAACTACGCTGATTTCGAATAAGGTGTCCATTTTTTTCTATCACGTAGGGATTTTCTGCAAACTGGAAGGGAGAAAGCAACAACATAAATAAACATTTATTTCAATTTACATTAGGTACCTGTTTCGCTGTGTTATACTAATTATAAATGCAAACAACTTTAAAAAGAAAGAAGACTATTAACGTCAATTACATATTCATCTTTATTTGTCCTGAGTTTTCTTAAGATCTATGCCTTTTAGTCTCGAATGTACACGCTGTTCCTTTTCTTTTATGTAATAATTCTGGAGTATCCCGTTTCAACATTCAGCAGTAATCAGCCATCATGCCTTTGACGTCTTGGTGAAACCAAGCATTTATAAGCATTTATAGGCAGTAGTTTTTAATCAAAATTTAATGGAGTCAATTTTAATGAAAATTACTTACATATGTAATATGAAATATGACATTTTGTGAAAAATCTGTACGTGATGGCGAAAAATTAATATTATTTTCGGAATCAGCGTGCAAAAGTTACTATACAAGTGATAAAATATTTCTGACAACAAAACCATCGCAGGCCCGTGTTATCCTTTATCTGAATCTTATCAAGAATGCCAGTTTTGAGAATCTAAAGGATCAAAATTGAATATTTTTATAAAGTATCGGTAGTATTGGCCACAATTTCACCAATACCGATACATCGGTACATCACAACTAAAACAACATTAATTTTAATAATAATCGAATTTCTATACGGCAACCATCAGCACATGATGAATGTAGTCTATAGGAAGCCATTTATTCTGTTCAGCTGCTAAAGTGGTGGAAGAAACAGGTTTTCTTTTAGTAGAATTTTAGTACTAACTTCTTAGTCATTTAGTTTTAGTAGATGTTGTTCCATCTTCATGATATTAGTTCTGGATTCGCCTTTAATTTTTAATTACAAATGATTAGTCATTTCGATGCATTGCCCTTCTTTGTCAGATCATACAAACAAGAACAGGTATTCAAATTCAAAATTTTGTGTGGAATTGCAGTTTTATTTCGAATTCACTTTACCCTGTTCCTAATTTTGACATTAAAGTAACATTCATTCTGTTCAAAATTGGTATTCCTTGGTATTTGAAAAACATTACGAAATCAAGGGCGGATCTAGGCTTTTCAGTAAGGGAGGGGGTCCAAAGAAAAAAGGGCATAGTACTAAAAAATTTGTTCTTAAAACAGACTACCAATGAGCGAGTGTAAAATCAATTGTATTGTTTTAGTAGATTAATTTCATTCAAATATGATACAAATTACAGATGTCTTGCCAACTAAAAGAACTATTAGAAGAAGATGAAGATAAAAATAGTGATATGGTTGCACCAGTACTTAGGGTACCTATGGAAACCATTATAACTACAAATTTGGAAGTACAATGTATAGTGTATACGGATAAAGACTCAAAATAGAATTTGAATGAAATATAATAACCATGATCTATTTACAAAAAAAAAAAAAAAAAAAAAGTGTGTTCAGAGGCACACATTATTCCAGTAGGGCACTTGCAAGAAATTGAGGAGGTGTCCGGACGTCGCCGACCCCCCTCTAGATCCGCCTATGAAAATATATACGCGACGTCGTGAATACGAGGGCGAACTCGCCACATTGGCGATTTTGCGATTGTTCAACGAATGAATAGTTCAACCCAACCCCAATCCACAGACAATTGGTATAGCCAAATGTACCCCTCGTACGCTCAAAATGTAGTTATTTTCAATGTGTGTATTTGTGCTATGTGCCCCTTGTACACAATTGTAACGGCTTCAACGCGTCTATCTGAAAACTAATTTGGCGAGTTCGCTCCTCGTACTCGCGACGTCACACACACACACACACACACACACACACACACACACACCACACACACACACACACACACACACACACACACACACAGTGGCGGAAAAGTAAGGAGTCAAAGAATATCTGTTAGTGTAAGAGATAAGAAAAAGATTTCTAATTGGGAAGAGAATACGAACTTTAATGAATTAACATGGGAGAGTACCACTAATGGAATAAATTACAGTACATGTTCGAATTGTTGGTCATTAACTTCCAGACACTTTCGATTAGACGTACATATAAATGTTGAATATGTCTTAGCATCCCAATACTGATATTTGCAGCAGCAACAACTTTATTTCAAACTCAACAGGTACAGACATTATACAAGTGGTCCATAGAAGGTTAAGAGATAGTTGTCTGAAGCACTGACTATGTAGGCCAGTAAAGCACTATAAATAATAAACATACAGTTGCCTACGCCAGTGCTTCCGGACTTGCAATAACAGATCTGATTTTTTCCTCCAGTTCTTTATATCCAGTAGGACGGTCAACATAGACAATTAATTCGATAGCCTTAGCCTAAGTCCTTTGTTCAGCGCCGATTTCTTGTATAAATTGTCTTGAAAAATGTTGCATTTTGAACAAAAAATTGAAATACATTCTCTCTAGCTCCTTTGAATCCTGACTTTTGCCCTACCACACACACACACACACACACACACACACACACACACACACACACACACACACACACACACACATTTCAACTGCAAAGAACACGCAGTATAATTAACATAAAGAACGACGCTTGTATAGGAGAACATTCCGCGCAAGATGAGAAGGGAGAACGAACAAATGAAAAAATGAGGTAACCACCCGGGAATCGAGCCCGGGATCTTCCGATTGCCGATCAGATATGATAACCACTACACCATGGTCCTCACTCGATCAGAAGTCGTAATTCTCCTACATACGCGCAGAAACCAATGCCCCGAGGGGGGCACCTTCCGCATGCCGCACCTACGTATGTAGGAGAATTACGACTTCTGATCGAGTGAGGACCATGGTGTAGTGGTTATCATATCTGACCGGCAATCGGAAGATCCCGGGTTCGATTCCCGGGTGGTTACCTCATTATTTCATTTGTTCGTTCTCCCTCCTCATCTTGCGCGGAATGTTCTCCTATACAAGCGTCGTTCTTTACGTTGATATATATATATATATATACACAGGGTGGGCCGAAAGTCTGGATCCATAGGAAAATATTTATTTTAATACATAAATTACAACAAATGGTAAATACTTAAAATGAATATCAACTTTAACTCGTAAATGCGTATCCGTGATACTGTACAGTGGTTCGTACTCCAATATAAACAACAAATTATAACAAATGCTCAAATTGGCGGCCTCTGACATCGAAACACTTAGGGATGGAATTTATGATTTTTAATAATTCTTCGAATTGACGTTCTCGAGATGCGTGTTTCATTTGATAATCTTCTTGCGTGTTTCATTTGATAATCTTCTTGTTGACTTTACTGGACTATTCGTTAAAGTTTCACATACCATTGCAGAGGTATTTTCATCAGTTGCAGTTTTGGACGACCAGAACGCCGTCGATCATGTACACTTCCTGTTTCTTTGAAACGTTTAAACAACTTGCCAACAGTCGCATGTGTTACTGGATGCTTATCAGGATGATTTCTATTGAATTCGGTAGCAACTTCTCTGTGTGTAGCGCCCTGTCTTGCGTACATGAGCACAAGTTCTACCCGGTCTTCTGTTGTTAGATTCGAAGCCATTTCTGGGCTGAAATAAAAAAAGTATTTGAGTATTTATACTGGAGTACGAACTACTGTACAGTATCACGGATATGCATTTACGAGTTAAAGTTGATATTCATTTTAAGTATTTACCATTTGTTGTAATTTATGTATTAAAATAAATATTTTCCTATAGATCCAGATTTTCGGCCCACCCTGTATATATATATATATATATATATATATATATATGAATAAAACCACGAAGGAAAAAGAAACACAAAGTGGTGCTCAAGCGCTTTCGTCTAATGCGGGTGCGTCACTGTATATAGGGTCAAAATTCAACTTCGATGAATTCTTTTGTGCAATCCGCCAATTACACCCGCCTAATGGAAAACACTACTGGTGAAGTTTCATTCGATTCGAATCATGTTTCGGGGTCGCGCAATGAATCTGAAGTTTCACATAAGGGAGAAAGCAAACCATAGCTGGAAAAACGAGTCTGAACATATATTTGGACAGCCACAATTGAGAAAAACTGAAATACAGCTTAAAGACGATCATATTGTCATTGAACAAGTTACTCATCATAAGTTCATAACATTTGTTCACGCCAGGAGGTCTTTCTTGTTGCTGTTTTCGGGTAAAGCCGGTGGTGATCCTCAACGCCTTGAAGCATGCACTGAATCTGATCCTCTTTCTTCGTTCTTCCCGAAGCAGTGAATCGCTGGATGAGGGCGACGCCTCGCTCAGCCGTATCGTTGGTTACCACAAGGCTCTCCGCACGCGTCTTTCCAGCTTTGTAGCTGTCCAACTCCGGCCAGTGCGCTGGGTCGGTCGTCAGGAATCCGGGATCGATTTCCAAGTTATCGAAGATCTTGGTCGTGGTGGTGAAAAAAAACAGGGAGGGCTTTTCCAGCTGCCTCTACAGGACTGAGGAGGGTGCAAGCCAAGGAGATCTCGTCGAAGAGGGCCAGGCCAACCGTGGCTTCAGACAGGTACCAGAGGTGTCGGCCGAAGGACTTCATGGCTGCGTCCCTGATGACCGGATTCTCGTGTTGTGAAAGTGTCTTGAAGGGGGTGAGATCCATACGAGGGGCAACAGATGTATCGTGGCCGTGAACCACGCTCGAATGTTGTACTGGACGACGAACATGCAGAGGTGGCCGAGGTTAATTCAGAGGATCTCTGTTCTGTTCGGTCCTTGGGAGGTGGATGGTCGCTGGGTCATGGCTTGAGCGAACTCGTACCTGAAGATCCATATCTTCAAGGCATAAATCGCCTTCGCCACCCACCTGGCCCGATGGAGTGCGCCTGGAGTCATGAAAGTGACAGAGAAACGACCATAAGGCACATCTCCCAGGAAGATCACTGCCAACTCCAGCAGTTCCTTATTGTCGTCTTGGGGTTGCTGGACGCGGAGTTGTTCTTGTGCGAACTTGAGGAAGTCTTCTCGCCATGGCTCAACTGTCGATGCCATGGTCTCATCGTGGAGTGCAGTTTGGAACTCCTGTTGTTGAACTTTCGGCCAGAACTCCCTGAAGTTCAGGAAGAGGGAAATGTCCGGACTCTTTGACTGTTGCATAACCAAAGCAGAGAACACGGCCTCCAACAAAATCTCGAAAACGTGGTGACGACAGGCCAGGTCGAGGAGATCCCGTTCCAGCATTTGCTCAGTCCGTAGGCACACACCCTTTGGTTCTTGTATTCACTGCTGTGGTGTCGAAACAGAGGGATTTGATGCGATCCGTGAGGTTCCATTTGTCCAGGACCTCTCCAGTGACCGTTGCTGTTTGTTCAGCCTTCCCATCAGTGAGCTTGGGGACTGCCAAGAGTTTCTCCACTCCCTCGCCGGAGACCAGAATGGGTGAGCGGTCAATTTTTTCCGGACCAAATAAGTCGGACATCAGCTTCCCGTCCCAGTGGAAAGAGAAGGGAAAAGCTAAGCCTCAGCTCCGCGGCCAAAGCTGTGCAATGAGCAATGTGTTTCCTTCGGATGGTGCTTGGGCTGATGGCCAGCTGCTCCACATCGTGACCAAGATAGGATACAAAGGGAACCAGGACATGAGCTGCTTTCCGATCGCTGAGTTGGGTCCGGTTGAGAGCTGAAGCCACCTGACGCTGATGACGGGAAGACCTCGGGGCCGCTTTGGAGGACAGCAAGGTTCTCGGCCTCAGGTAGGCGAGGGCATTGGCGAGTCTCCACTGTCCGACACGGAAGTGGAAGAAGACTCAAGTTCCACTTTGGCAATCTGAGCAACTTGGTCTTCCAGAGATCTCTTCTGCCGTCGTTCGTGCTGAGCTTTCTGCGCCTTCTTCGCTGTCTCCTCCCAAGAATTATCGACTCCGACCATGCTTCCTGGTCGCCCAGGCCGACGCAGAGCGATAAGGAAATCCTTATCATCTTTAATCTTTATGAGATTGAGTGCGTCGCGGTTGGCGACGTCGAAGAGTTCCTTCAAACTCTTCTGGAACTCTTCCCTATCTTCGACTGCCTTTCCAAACGTTCTTGACGAGCTCTTCTTTAAGCTCATGTGCTCTGCATGGAGCTTCGTGACTTTCGCTAAAAGATGGGAGAAGTTAATTATTGGGATCTTAGCTTTGTCCCAGACTTCTGCCACCTGTTGCGCCGTTAGCTTCACACATTGCTTCAAAGAGGCTTCATGTTCGTGATGTGAAAGAGGACTCGCAACACTTCACGACTGGGTAACTTCGCTCCCGAGAACCCGGGCATCGGCTTACCCAACCAGCCAGATGGCTGAGGAAGATCGAGTTGTAGTCATTCACAAAGAACCCCTGAGGAAAGAGAAGAAACGGGCGAGATCATTTTGCATCAGCAAGGTCTGGAAGCATTCAAGAACATGAAAAAACACCAAAGCAATCATAAGACGCACATACGAGAGACTTGAGCTTGGATTTACGGAAAGGGGCTCTCGTATAAGGGAGCCGCTCCATGCAAAACTTCGTGCCATGCGCGACCCCTAAACAGTCTTCGAGCGACCTGAAATTTTCACCACAAAGTTTTCTCATCAAATGGGTAAAAATGACGGGTTGCGCGATAATAAAAAAATTTCATTTTTGTGACCCCCTAATATATATATATATAATATATATATATATATATATATATATATATATATATATATATATATATATATATATATATATATATATGTCTGTGTGTGTGTGTGTTATTATATTCTTATTTTTTTTAATCAGAGAAAACTTTGGACGGTGCATCCTTTATTTTTGGGCTGATAAAATCGAAGAAATTCTCAAGAAAGTAAGTGAAGACTTTAGAATGAATCCACAAGAAGATGAAGAAGAAGTCCCTGTAAGTCATTAATTCATTCATCAGTCAATATATTGATCTTCCTTCCACCTTCATTCACACTCAGATCTTTCGTCTCGTCAATCCCTTTTTTAATGCTAATTAAAGCATTTATATTTTTTGTCTCATTTGGAGTTGAAAATAAAGTTCAGTGTAGTTTTGCAATTTGCAACCAAAGAAAAGTCTTCTTGAACTTATTAAGATATTGTTAGCGTGTATAAAATTGTGTTTAGTTAGTTAATAGCTCGTTTGTTTGCAATTAGTCCCTCCCACTTAACAAGTTCCCGTATACAGGTTGCTCCCGAACCAGTTCCTCAGGAGAAGGAAAACTGGCCAAAGGTTTTCGAGGGAAACCCCATTTGGGACCGAGGCAGCTGTTTCTCCCCTTACCTAGCGAAGGTGACATCTGAAAGCGAAGTGAAGTAAGTTCACAAAACGTTTCATACCGTTATTTGATGTAATTCTAAGATACTCAGGTGAGACATTTCATTCAACTTCGCTGTATTATCGCTGTACTTATCGATAAAATAATATATATAATTTTTTTATCATCATCATCATCATCATCATATAAATGCGGCTCATTGAGCTAACTCTCAAATTGTAAACGACACTATTGGAAGTGGAGCCCCCGGTCTCGGTGTTTTTCAAGAAAATATAAATCGTATATTGATTTTTAGTCATAAAAACTGATGAGATCATGCCCGGTAGAAAAGCAAAATTACAGCATAGTTAATAATTATGGTAAATCGAAAGCGCTAGAAACTGGCACAGTTCTCAAGCAAGACTAATGCGGCCCATTGCGCTAATTCATGAATTATTAATATTAACTAGTATTGGGATTCGAATCCCCCTCACTCTCCTGTGTTTTTATCTCGCTTAAAGGGAAACGGTGTTAGCTACAGCAACCGCTACGGGTGCTGGTTTCAGCGTAGCTTGTTGACAGATATTTTGTGAATATGAAATGAAGTGCACAGCTATGGCAAAAAGAGTTGAAAACAACTATGATTTGGCTCGAATTTTCGATTTGCTATGCCTCGAACCAGGTATTAGGTTATGTAGAAGTTGTATTCGTGGATTAGGTTTGCGAGAATGATCACAACGTGCCTGAACTGCATGCCATGAGGACTGCACAAGAAGACTTTCAGCAAATCTTGAGGTTCCCCTCTACGGTGAGTCACGTCTGCCATTCCATTTTTTGATAGTTTGTGATGCATAAAACATTCTATTAGCGGATCGCTAATGAAATTAATGTAAACCCCAGCTTTTGTCTCGACATACGTCTCGTAGGATAGTTTAAAGGAGCAAACTGATGAATTAATCCTTTTCTTCAGACGTGATCAAAATGGGCTCCCAGACATCGCCAGAAACTCGGTCAGCCATCATTGCCCTTCATCAGGAAGACCTCAGTAGCCGTCAAATTGCTGCCAAAGGTTACGCCAGATATAGGATCGTTGAAAGGTGGCAGAAGACGAAGTTATGGAGCAAGAGTCTGCTCAGAACGCCAGAATAGCTTTCCGTGTCGCTCCAATCTATGCGAAAGGACGGCCAGCAGTGTACACCTGCAGGAGTGCAAGCATCAGCACACACAGTCAGAAGGCGGTTAGTAAAGTTGCCTAAAGAATGGTTCGTCATTACGCAGTCTTGCAAAGAAGCCTCTTCGTCGGAAGAACATCTAGGATCCTCTAAAAGTTTGTAATAAGTATAAGGACTGGACTGAGGATTACTTTTGTGAAGTTACTTTCTGGGACGAATCCTCTTTTAACTGCTTGCTTTCAACTCTGTCCGCAGAAGAAGAGCCGAACGTCTCGACCAGGAATGTATGGTACCCATGACGAAGCATCCCGAGACTATCATCTGTGGTTGCTTTTCCGGTCAAGAAACAAGATCCCTATGTATGCTACCCAAAGGGACAGCGATGAACACAAAATAGTGCCTCCAAACCCTTCGAGAGCACCTGCTACCGACATCACGACTCCAGTTTCCGGACGATTTCGTCTTCCAGGAAAATTCATGCATCCTGCCATTAACCAAATACAGTGAAGAAGCGGTTGGATGATCATAACATCATTCCTCTTATGAGATGGCCTCGAAACTCACCAGATCTTAACCCAATGGAGAATGGGTTGTGGGTCAGGTGATACCTAAAAGGTATTGAGTCATTCCACATCAGCTCAGCCACCCAAAACACTCATCATCTCGGATTTCGGATTTTAATGATATTTGGTATATTAGTGTACAAAAGGAGACACTGAAATCCCCAAATTATTAGAGCTGGCTGACCTTTGGTTGCTGAGATATAAGGTCAAAGTTGCGAACTTTGACTTTTTTTTTTTTTTTTTGAGCCACCGGCTAATTTCAAATTGCCATTGCTACATAACTAATGAAACCAGAGTACTGACTGTGGTGTCATTTGAAAGCTCTTCAGTACCCCTTTCTGCTACCTTCCATATAAAAAGTTTCTAAAATAAAAAAGTACCTACTCTATAACCTTGACTTTTGACCTTGAATAAAAAAATATACCATCTCAATTTTATTCAAGATTTTGTACATACGTACTCTCAGGCAAGTGGAACATGTGTTGAAAAGTTTGAGTGGTTGTAATTTCTTCTTGGAGATAATCCATTATATGCGCACCTGAGAAGTAAAAACAAAAGATTTTTAAGTTTCAATCAATTATTTTTGTAGGCAGTGTTACAGTACTTCAGCTATGTATGTTATACAACAGTAGGTAGTTATATTTATTACATTTGTATGCACTTTGCATGCTTGGGCTACAGGCCAGTAAATATATTATATACGTGATTGACTAAACGATCTTGAGGAAATCTACTAAAATCTACACTGTAAATTTATATCATGTACATTCATATATGCACAACTTATTCTCTGCTGTAATTCTGTCAGGGCTTTGGAGGCCTTTGCAGTATCATCTTTGGTAAGGTGGTATGTTCTTCCCGTTGCAGTAGATGCCGCAACCTTCGTCAAAACAGAGTAAATAATTATAAGCACATCTGGGTGATGAGTGAAGAAGAAGGATAGGTTGGGGCCATACGGATAAGAAAGGATAGCTTTACTTCTCTCTTCTCAGATGTCTTATCCAAAACACATGCCAACCACTAAAAGTCATCATATGCAACAGTGACAAAACCATGTATTCTTTCCTTAGGCAGAAGTTCTTCTTCTTCACTGACCTTCTCAATACGTGAACATCCTGATGAGAAAAAATGCTTAACCTCAAGAGAAGTTAATGAAACTGCTTTAAATGGTGTATTTTCTGAGTACCAGCGATTGTTCTTGCTTTTGAATGTCTTCCTTGAAGGAGCAAATCTTCATTTTCATAATTTTCATAATTTTCATTGGTTGAAAGATGACCCCTGATATTACTAATATTATCTTTTGTAAATGTATACAACTGCTGTGCAGTAAGGATCTGTGAATAATGAGGCCGTTGCAGACTAGCTTTAGCAGTGTGATAGCGTGGGGTAGACACCCCAGTTAGGTTACTTAGGTTCTAGCAAACACTCAAAGGCACATACCGGTGCGTTGAATTAGATATTCCTTTGGGAGCGTACCATTAGATTCCTGTGTCCCACAAACAGCCTACCTAACTCTCTTACACTACCAATTTAGAAGCTATAGACATTACCCCTAACTATACTTAAGTACGGACAACTTCCTACCCCATTTGTCACCTTAGAAACACCACCTAATTACACTCAGCACCAACGATTAGGTCAGATAGGAAAAAACATCTCTAGGCTAGCCCAAAACAATACGAACCGCCGCGTTGGTTCGTTTATGCCTTGCTGTTGCCATTCAGCTTAGCTTTAGTGATATTTCCCCTTCAGTGACTTTTAGACTATATACATATATATACACACACGTCACCTCACTCCCCTACAAGTTTAGTCTGTCAGGGGGATGAGGGACCCTAGACTTCCTGCGGAGCGGGGTTGATGTAGTAGGATTAGGTGCAACCTGCATAGGCGGGCGAGTTGGACCATTTTCCGGAAGATCAGTTCTCTCTTCCGGAAGACTCTGGTCCTGCTGGCGTTTAATAGAACGACCATCTTCTAGTTGGCACTTGAAGGAAACAGGGCCCGTTCTCTCCTGCACAGTTGCAGGAACCCATTTTGGTCCAGCCCCATAGTTGCGAATCATAACTGGATCATTAGGTTGCGCTTCTATAACTCTCCCTCTTTTAGTGTCGTGGTACAACTTCTGTTTTTCCTGATGGTGTAAAACTCGTTGTTGTAACGTTTCGTTTGGACGTAACAAATCGAAAACTGAACGAATTCCCCGGCCAATCATAAGTTTAGAGGGAGACACCCCCGTCGTGGTGTGAGGTGTTATTCGATATTCAAACAAAAATTTATCCAACAGCACTTGCATTTCCTCCCCACGAGAATGACGCAAGGCCGACTTGAAAGTACGGACCATGTTTTCCGCGAGACCGTTAGTAGACGGGTGGAAAACACTAGACCGGACATGTCTACCATTTAGGTGGACAAAAGAACGAAATTCCTCACTGGTAAAACAAGTACCATTGTCGGAAACCAGGACTACGGGTAAACCGCATCGAGCGAAAACCGAACGGAGTAAGCGAATAGTAACACCCGAAGTCGTGGAAGTGGTTGGAAAAATTTCCACCCACTTAGAGTAGGCGTCCACAATGACTAGAAAATAAGTATTATTTATAGGACCTGCATAGTCAACATGGATCCTATGCCACGGTATAGTAGGCCATTCCCAAGGATGAAGTGGACTT
Source organism: Bathynomus jamesi (assembly GCA_023014485.1). Taxonomy (NCBI): domain Eukaryota; kingdom Metazoa; phylum Arthropoda; class Malacostraca; order Isopoda; family Cirolanidae; genus Bathynomus; species Bathynomus jamesi. The sequence goes on along the minus strand of JAJOZX010000145.1, from coordinate 1,326,900 downwards.
TTCCTTGGGAGATCTCTGTTCTCTAGGCAGCTTTGACAGGAACGAACCAATGATTCGAGTTCTCCATCTAAACCAGGCCACCAGAAATAAGCTCTCGCCAGCTCTTTCATTTTTGTTGCACCCATGTGTTCAGCGTGAAGTTCCTTCACTAAATTCGACCTGCCTTCATTTGGAATTATCACTCTGTGGCCCCATAAGAGACAGCCATTTTGAATGGAGAGGCCAGACTGACGTTGATAACAAGGCTGTAATTCACTCTCAACCTTAGTAGGCCAACCAACTGAGCAGAAATGGATGACCCTAGACAGAATAGGGTCTGATTTTGTCCACTGCTCTATTTGTACCGCAGATACTGGAGTGGATTCCAAAAACCACCAAGTGAACCCATTCTGTAGGTATAGGTACATAATCATTTGGATTTTCTAAGGGCTTTTTATTCCTGCAACAAACTCTGCAGTGCTTTCATTTCCCGTCTGATGCCTCGAATAAAATTTGAAACGTTCATAGATGAGAACTACTCGGGGTTTGTAGTGATCGGTTAGGGCCTGTACCAATTCATTATAGGTGTAAGTTTCCGGTGCTTTAGGAGAAACTAGGTCCATAACTAAACCAAACGTTTTAGAGCCTATTAGAGTTAAAAAGGTAGGTACTTTCTTAGCATCAGGAATGGAATTTGCCTCGAAAAACACACCACCCTAGTGGCATAAGCTTCGAAGTCCTCCCCAGAGTCTTCGTAGGGGCTTATATGGCCAATCACCGACATGCTAGAGCAAAACCGAATTAGGCCAAATAACGTGAAGTAGGTTAGATTTGGTTTAAATTTGATCTAGTTACTCCCCAGTTAGGGTTGAATAGTGAATTGTATTAGAGTTAGGGCTGAGTAGGAATTCGTATTAGAGTTTGGGCTGAGTAGGAATTAGTATTAGAGTTAGGGCTGAGTAGGAATTAGTTTTAGAGTTAGGCCGGCGGGACCTACGCTATAGTACGGTAGCTTACCCACACAAACAAACCAAATCGGACGACCCACTAGGATACATCCAATTTTCCAAACAACCACTTGAACCCAATAAGCCAAATTAAATCCAATGAACAAAATTTAATCAAATGAGCCAAATTTAATCAAATGAGCCAAATTAAATCCCATGAGCTTAATTGAATCCCATGAGCTTAATTGAATCCCATCCTCGTCGCCAAATGTGATAGCGTGGGGTAGACACCCCAGTTAGGTTACTTAGGTTCTAGCAAACACTCAAAGGCACTTACGGTGCGTTGAATTGGATATTCCTTTGGGAGCCTACCATTAGATTCCTGTGTCCCACAAACAGCCTACCTAACTCTCTCACACTACCAATTTAGAAGCTATAGACATTACCCCCAGGGTTGCCAGATTTATTCTAACGAAAATTGCCAAATAGACATAAAAAAATGGCCAAAAATGGCCAAATGTTTCTAACAAAAAAACGTATTTAGCTTTTATTGTATTTGAATTTCTGCACAATTTTATGATGGTGTAATTATAAGAAAACATTTAATATCACGAAATAGATTCACCTTGACACAATAAATGATAATTGTAATGCTAAATAATACTTACATTAGAAGATTAATCATTTTTAAAGCCCCAGATCCATCAAATTCCTCCAAGTGTAAGAAATTAAAGAAGCTCTTCAAGAAAGCCAGTCTCGTCCTCATATTCCTCTCCGTTATTTACTTTACGTATAATAACGTAATAACGTATAATTACGTTTTCCAGCATAACCGACAAAAACTGAATCGCAAATTCATGTGTAATAAATTAATAAAAAATAATATAGGAGCATATAATATATCTTGTACTTTATTCATATTTAATAAATAACTAAATAAAAATTAAGAAATAAATTATATATACTCTATATATATTAATGGATTTTGAAAATTAAACGCTGTCATATTTTTAAATAAATTATCACATAAAATTATTATAGGGTATGGACGTTATTCTTTATCGTATAAAATAATAAATTGTTGAGCTTATACGTTAATTATTGTATATCGGGCCACCTTGTATAATGCATTCGGTTTTCATACAAACCTAGCGTTCATCTACAGTGGAGCCAAACCAGTGGGTCATAATGAACTTTACTCATTGTGATATGACCGACCGTGGGTCAGCACCTTTTTCAGAAATGGCCAAATCTGTTTTTCTATGGCCAAAGTACTTCAAAAATGGCCAAATTTGTCTAATTTGGCCTAATCTGACGATTAGGTCAGATAGGAAAAAACATCTCTAGGCTAGCCCCAAAACAATACGAACCGCCGCGTTGGTTCGTTTATGCCTTGCTGTTGCCATTCAGCTTAGCTTTAGTGATATTTCCCCTTCAGTGACTTTTAGACTATATACATATATATACACACACGTCACCTCAAGCAGCTAGTCTCTTAACAGTACCTCCTACACCATCACAGGGTCCCCTCCCATGACTTGTAAAAAAATTCCACTTTGCATCAATTCCAAAGTCATTTTTGTGATGACAAAGATTTAAAACGTTCTCACCGTTTTTATATTATCTTGCACAGCCATCTGAAAAGTATATGATTTTGTTGATGGATGGAATGTTTTTTATGAAGCACATTAGATGATTTTCAAACAAATGTACTGCACCTGTGTTATGGATGATGTTCTCTCATATAACAACAGAACTCTGGTGAGCAATCTCATCTTGCTTGTTATAATACAAAACAAATGGGTGAATAGTTGTCATCTGATTGTTCCAGTGAAAGCTCTGCACCTCATCTTGAAGGACAAAAGAGTCCCACACTACGAGGACTTCACCAGCTTTCAAAGACATTTTAGTTTCACGGTAATAAGTTGCTTGCATCCTAGTCATGATGTCGTCATGCATTTGGTATTCTTGAAGTTTGTTACAGAAATATTCAATAATTCAGCTGAACTAATAATAATAATAATGAAATGTTAATATTGATATAAGTTGGTATATAATATTACAAGGTACAGTACCTCGATATTAAATTAATTTGACATTTCAGTAAAAAAAATTCAACATAGCATTAGTTAAAATAACCTCATTATCATACCATTCACTCACTGGCCGCTTATAAACTTTCAACATATGTTCCACCTTCCTGAGAGTATGTATGTACAAAATTTTGAGTGAAATTGAGGTGGTATATTTTTTTTATTCAAGGATATAAAGAACATTTTATTTTTTGCTTTAGAGAGTTTTTTAATATGGAAGGTAACAGAAAGGGCTACTGAAGTGCTTTCAACTGTCACCAAAATCAGTATTCTGGCTTCATTAGTTATGTAGCAATGGCAATTTGAAATTAGCCAGTGATTAAAAAAAAACGAAAAAAAAGTCGAAGTTCACAATGTGACCTTATATCTCAACAAACAAAAGTCAGCTAGCTCTAATAATTGGGAGAATTCAGTTTCTCCCATGTCAGGGTTCATAGCGACCTGGAAAGTTAGGGAATTAAAAATGGTCAGGAAAAATCTAGTTTTGTTGCGAAATTTCAGGGAAAACAAAAAAATTGGATGGTGGTCAGGGAATTAACATGACTAAAGAACCATAAGCTACGGCAGACTCTCTAGATAATTTTCTCCACCAAAGATTCTGAAGTAGTAAGTTTTATGATAGAAGTCTGTGGTATCATCATCAGTCTGTAAGGAAATGGCACTTAATAAAAGGAAAACAAGGTGTGTGTGTGTGTGTGTGTGTGCGCGCGCGCGCGCGGGGATGGAGGAGGACGTTTAAAATACACACAAAATTAAATTTGGTCAGGGAAATTACTTGGCAAGATTCGCTATGAACCCATATATGTACACTAATGTACCAAATATTAAAATCTGAGATGGTGAGTGCAAAAATTACCATTTTGTGGCTGAGTTGACATGGAATAACCCCATCTATGAAACCTGAATAAACTGGAATGAAGACTATAGACAGCCTGGCAGGCCTTAAAGACGGCTCAACCATCCAACGTTTGGTTCGGTTCATGCCAGATCGGAGTCATACCGTGCGTAAAAATAAGGGTTGTCAGGACCGAAGGATGCTATAAAAGACTGGGAAAGGCAGGTACCACACATCATATATTGTTAAATTTGTTCATTAAATCGTACAACACTAAGTATACAGTATGTTTTATCCTTTTGGGTGTTTGCTACATCTTCACAGAACCAGAAGAATGGGTGTTTCAACCCTTTTCGCCATAGCTGTATTTTTGGCAGAAAAATAATTTCATATGACAAGAGGTCTACAGCATTATTATTGCACGTACTAAGTTATTTTGAGTGTAAAACTGTAAAATTCCTAGTTTCTACTTTTTTGAGATTTTATGGAGACAGCTCTCTTCTCTTTTATTGAGACAGTCCACTCCTTTATTCTTAATTTTCGTTCAAGTATGTAAACTTCTTCAGGGAAGTTATAGAGAAGATAGAGGACTGCCGGAAAGTATCCACAGCATGGAGAAACACTTACGCCTACAGGTACACGACATCTGGAGGAAAATCAATAGAAGTAGGTGAAGACGGGGGTGAACCGAAGGCTGGAAGGAACCTTCTCCAGAGGCTCATTGTAAGTACACATCGATCACGATACCGAACTCTAAACTAAACACGAAATGCATGAAAAAATAATTTCAAAGAAGGGATCAGTTTTACATCACTGACATCGACTTGGGAATTAAGAATATAATTTCAAAATTTGCGGATACCAAACTAGGGGAACGAACAAAATCAGCGGCAGAACGTTTACAGATTCAAGAAGATATTAATAAATTACTCGGGTGGGTGGAAATTTGACAAATGAACTTGAATATAGATAAATGTAAAACGCTGCATATCGGTAGAAACAATGTTAATAAAAAGTATTTTATGCGCGACAAGACACTAACTAGTGTTATGGAAGAGAAAGATTTAGGTATTGTTGCCGACACTCTTAAACCAGGGACTTTTTTAAGGAATTTTTACTAGTGGCCACTTTAAAAAAAAAAGGGCAGACACCAAGTACTAATACACTAATAAAATACTAATCACTACCTCATCTTCGGTATCCACAGGTATTCACTATCTATATAAGCAGTAACAGTAAAGTGAAAACCAACATTAAACATCGAAAAAGGCGAAAACGTTACCTCCAGTTCCTCTAAACGCACATAAACAATCCCTCTAACTGCCACAGTCAGTCACTCAGCTGATCGCTCCCATTTTCTTCTCAAGTGCATGGAAGACCTTGCTATAATCAATATTTTTACTCCAAAGCTTAAAATTGACTAGTGGGCCAAATACAAGGGCAAGTGGGCCATTTGGCCCACTAGTATATATGTTAAAAAAGTCCGTCTTAAACCGAATAAGCAATGTATCGAAGCGGTCAGAAAAGCAAATAGAATCTTCGGATTTATTGGTAGATCGTTTGAATTTAAGTCGGAGAAAACAATGCTAACATTATATAATTCCTTAGTACGCCCCCACCTGGAATATTGCGTTCAATTCTGGTCCCCATATTTACGACAGGATAAAGACAGAATGGAGAGAGTGCAGCGATGGGCTACTAAGATGATCCTAGACTAAGAAACACATCATACGCTGCCCTTTAAAAACGTTAAATTTATTCTCACTCGTGGAAAGGCGAATTCGAGGAGATTTAATCCAAGTGTTTAAAATGATTAAAGGTTTTGATGATGTCGATGCGAAAAAATATTTCACCTTCGGGAATGCAGATGGAACTCGCGGTAATGGTTCCAAATTAGTGGGTAAACATTTTAATTCTAGTGAAGCTAAACATTTTTTCTTCAATCGTATAGTTAATTTGTGAAATGGATTGCCAGCCATCGTAGTTCAAAGTAATTCGATTGAATCCTTTAAAAAGAAACTAGATGCTTATCTCGCCCTTAACCCGCAGTTGGAAGCATTTGTTCCCGCGTAGAAATATTGTAAAATTTTCACTTGGATTACTTCCTCCGTACTTTAAAAATTTCGCTTTAGCTTTACACTTCTTTCCTACCTCTCAACCTCTTTTCTCTGCTTTGCTTTAAAACTTTCACTCACTTTGTCTTTAAATTTACTTCTTTTAACCTTCCTTAAACAGACAGCCCCCGTAGGACCAGCCTGTCTGTTCCTGTTTGGTGTCCTTTGTATGCTTTTGTATTCTAAGATCGTTAACGATATAAAATCAATGGGAAATGTATTCGGCAACAATTCATATTTGGTTGGAAAAATCTAGTTTTAACTGGTCGAAGCCTTTCTCTTTTTACTATTATAGGGTGCCAAATACAACGGTTATTCCAATTGTCATTTATTAAATTTGCAACTACTTTAATTATGAATTCATTCTGAGTTTTTAGACTTTCAGTATTAGTTCCTAGAATTAATTTCCTTGGTTAACATCTTTCCGCAAATGTAAAACTCGGATAGTTTCTCCATTCCAAAGTATTTTTGTCTTAATATTTGAACTTCGACATGCATTTAAGGTGTGCCAGAATGTAGTCTTAATAATAGAAATGTACCGACAAGTCGGTAAATAGTCGGTAGTCGGCACAGTCGGCTTGTTCAGCTTAGTTGCTGAATGTTTGCTAAATATCTAATTTACTATTATTATTATTATTATTATAAAACATAATCCATTTTATTTAAGTTTCCTTACAACTATCACAACAATCTCTTAATCTTCTATGGACCGCTTGAATAATGTTTATACCTGTTGAGTCTGAAATAAAGTGTTTGTTTGTTTGTACACAATTTTCAATGATGTTAGACTAAAAGAAAATGAATCCATTAGTTAAGGAATAAGGTATGTGGTAATGTCGAGGTGAACTGGTGACTCAAAAATGAAATAGTATTATTTATTCTTTGCTAATTTTTGGCTCGCTTACGTCGATAATTACACATACCCAATAATGCAAATTTATTAGCTGTTCTCTTACAAGTGTGTGTGTGTGTGTGTATATATATATATATATATATATATATATATATATATATATATATATATATATATGGTGGCGCAATCGGTACAGAATTTAAATTCTGTACCGATTCATCGATTTGTAGTACCTGGTATTCCATGCATTAAAACCAAGCTCACCCTCGTCTATTGTTCATTTCGCAGCCATCCCCTACCCAAAAGAAAAAAAATATTATACACTGAAAATTCCCATGATGCGCGACTTGCGGCATCCTGTATATATGTGTGTATATATATTATATATATATATATATATATATATATATATATATATATATATATTGCAAATGAGAAATAATACATCTAATATGAGCTAAAAATACAAATATCAAATTTTAAAGTCCTAATTAGGCCAAGTTAGCTAAGCTTTAACTTCTTAAGATTCCCTTAAACCTTTGACACACACAATCCTCTAACCTATATTATTTTAGGAATTTGCATTAAGTTTCATGTATTAACAAATTTTATAACGCCCCTTTTTTCTTACCATATCTATTAAAATAATGCCATGGGTTATATAAAACAATGAATTAAATTGAATTTGAAATATTTCACTTCATGATAGGCCTTATAGCTAAGTCCTCCTTCAGGACTTTAGTTTCAAATAATTATGCATACCATTTCAGACTAGTCTAACTTTACTCAGTACCGTAGTCATAGTAAAACACTTAGAACAAATAATATTCTATTATGGTGAAGTGACTGTTGGCGTCGTTCAGGCATGCATTAAATTTAAATGAAACATGTACCAAGAGCTCTCAATTGCATATGCATTACAGATATGTTTAAATAGAAATTAATAAGTGTGTAGCAACCATGAAATTAAAATACTTTTGTCTGCAAACATAAGTAAGACTGAGTCCTTATAGTCTGCTGACTTTTGAAAGCCGACTAGTCGGCAGTTAGCAGTCGGCCCTAATTCGCAGTCCGTACATCTCTACTTAATAATAATTTAGTAATGATGGCCAGAAACTGGTACGTTGTTCAGGCCAACTAATGAGGTCCATTGCCCTAACTCGCAGAATATTACTTCCAGCACCATTGGGGTTCCAGCCCCCGACCTCAGCGCCTTCATTTCGCTTAAAGGAAAACGGTGTTACACACAAAGCTACGAACGCTGGTGAATATAGACTGACTGTTAGTTTTATCATTTGAGATTACGCATTGTTCATCATATCTCGCTGATAACCCTTGTTCAGCGTATGTATAGACGGTGAATTTCAGTGTACGCGGCATGTACTAAATTAAATTTATTTTATTTGACTGGTTTTTGCATTTGTACAAAAGATTAATAATGAAAAGCTTATCATCCAAAGATGCCTTTAACTTTGTAAACAGTGATTTTTTCGGCCCCAAAAACTGCTTCATAATATATGACCAAAATTAGCGAAACCATAAGTGAATTATCGTTATAAGTGTTGTGCGAATTCGCCTTTGTTAAAACGCCAAAAAATATTCTATTCCGCTTTCCAGAACTACAACGCTAATGACGTGATTGTGTACATCTCTCGACGGGTTGGCGGCAGCCTTTTGGGTCCTGATCGGTTTAAACACTTGAATGACGCGGCTGATAGTGTCCTCATCGCTTGCGGCTACAAGCACTTACAACATGGACAGAAGGAGAATCATGGATCAAAGAAGAAAGACAAAAAATTGAGTAAAATGAAAAAGTGATTGAAGGACTGATGAACAACCAAAATTATGACGTGTGTGTGTGTGTGTGAGAGAGAGAATGAGAGGGGGGGGTCAGGAATGACTGTGAATTATAACTGAGGACGTAATAACTTCATTATTTGCGATGAAAATGTGAATGTGTTTAAGATAAATGAATCAAAGAAAACCAGTTTTGAATGACAAATTTTTTTTTTCAAGGGGGTGGGGATAATGTGGGCACGGCGCCTAATTATGCGTTATGGTTAGCAAAAATAATGAACAGTAAATAATATTGTTGCTGATCATGGTCAGAGCCTTCAGAAAAATGCGAACCAAAAACATAAATGTTTATATGTATCTATAGTGGATAGGTATTGCGGGAGGGTATTGATGATGTTGCGCAGATACTGGAGTTGTAAAATAAAAATTATTTAGAAATTTGATTAAGAGCAAACTTATTTTGAAATTATAATCCCAGAGATCAGTTTTATTTTCTTTGACTGATATTTTTATTTTTGTTTTTTATTCTGTATATTTGTAGTATCAGGCACTTTATGTTTTGATAACTATAAGAACAAAATTTTTTCACATTCCAGTTGATTATGTTAATATTCTTTAATGTATTAATTTTTCCAACTTATAATCCGAGTTTTTCTTGTTAGTCTTCAAATTAACACATATTTACATCAGGGTTAGTTAATTAATTAATTCATTATTTATTTATTATTATTATAATAATAAATTAGTTAACTCCTGCCACCTTTCTAAAGAGCTTTATATATATATATATATATTATTCGTGCATGTGCAGCCCTGATATGCATACATAGTAATGCAAATTATGTTGGTGACTATGTAGACACTATGTTTAAGAATGTTCTCAAAGTGCCTTATAGCCTACATTAAGTTTTAAGAAGTATATTTTTTAATGGAGATAATTTTTACAGTTTTATTAAAAGTTATTTAGAATTTATTTTATTTACCCTCATGAGTGAATTGCATTTAATCTTTAGAATTAAAAACCAGTTAATTATTAACGTCAAGTTTTATTGTAGTTTGGAGTACCATATACGTATTACAGAAAAAAGTACTTGGTTGCAGCAACTGCCATTTGATTGTTGAACAACCATACGATGATTGCACCAGGGATGTACCGAGGCATGGGCGATCGGTGCGGCCGCCCAGGCCGCCGACGTGTCGGGGGTCGCCAAATTGTTGGTCTTAGAGCTGCCACGTAGAATGAAATTTGGAATTTTAAATAATTATGTATTTCTATCATAATCAATTTGTATATGTTCCGAATTTAATAGGGTGGGGGCCGCATAAGGAATGCCTTGCACAGGACACCATCACAGGTTGGTCCGGCCCTGGATTGCGCTATTCATGGTTTATTTTTCCGATAAGTTTAAATGAATGAGTTAACTCAAGATTGGGTGGCAAATTTTTTTTTTTAGCTGCCACCAAGTATTTTTCCTACGGAGCCCTTTGTGGGTTCTCAGATGAAGTGGCGTGTGTGTGTATATATATATATATGTATGTGTGTATATATATATATATATATATATACACATATATATATATATATATATACAGGGTGTTTGAAAACTTTCTGTACAAATTGTAATGGGGGATAGGCAGCACCAAGACAAACCCTTTTCGTCTATAAGTGTATGTCCGCTGACGTCACCATTCGGCGCGAGAGGGCGCCGCTGCAATTGGCTAAAAGGTGAAGTGGGCTAGACTCGCGCTTGCCGCGGGCATTCTTAAATCGGACGTAGTACGCGTAACATGGAGCGCTTCACGACTGCTGAGATGGCTGACATGCATATGGTGTATGGGGCTGCCAATGGAAACGGAAGAGCTGCTGTGAGGTTGTACCGACAGCGCTTCCCAAACAGACGTGTGCCAAACCACCAAACGTTTGCGCATTTGCATCGGCGACTGCGAGAAACTGGAACATTCCATGCAAACATGCATGACACTGGTCGGGAGAGAAACGTGCGCACTCCTGACATGGAAGAAGAAATCCTACGGCGATTTGAGGACAATCCAAGCGCAAGCACGCGAGGTGTTGCACGTATCCTCGGTGTGAACCACGACCTGGTCTGGAGAGTGTTGCACGAGTAGCAGTTACATCCGTTTCATCGTCAGAGAGTCCAGGCATTACAAACCCGTGTAGCGTGTGGATTTGCGTGTGCCCACACGTGAGAATTGTGCATGTTAAACACACCCTCACGTGTGAAACAGGCCTCATCTGAGAACAGCACATAAGCCGGAAAATTAGGCTGCACCGCTGTCTGCTGCAGAAACCAGCGTGCGAATTCCACACGAAGAGGGTAATCCCGAGGTTGTAATGCCTCGACTCTCTGACGATGAAACGGATGTAACTGCTGCTCGTGCAACACTCTCCAGACCAGGTCGTGGTTCACACCGAGGATACGTGCAACACCTCGCGTGCTTGCGCTTGGATTGTCCTCAAATCGCCGTAGGATTTCTTCTTCCATGTCAGGAGTGCGCACGTTTCTCTCCCGACCAGTGTAATGCATGTTTGCATGGAATGTTCCAGTTTCTCGCAGTCGCCGATGCAAATGCGCAAACGTTTGGTGGTTTGGCACACGTCTGTTTGGGAAGCGCTGTCGGTACAACCTCACAGCAGCTCTTCCGTTTCCATTGGCAGCCCCATACACCATATGCATGTCAGCCATCTCAGCAGTCGTGAAGCGCTCCATGTTACGCGTACTACGTCCGATTTAAGAATGCCCGCGGCAAGCGCGAGTCTAGCCCACTTCACATTTTAGCCAATTACAGCGGCGCCCTCTCGCGCCGAATGGTGACGTCAGCGGACATACACTTATAGATGAAAAGGGTTTGTCTTGGTGTTGCCTATCCCCATTACAATTTGTACAGAAAGTTTTCAAACACCCTGTGTGTATATATATATATATATATATATATATATATATATAATATATGTAATATATATACAAGGTGTCCCGTAAGTCTGGAACCATAGGGTAAAATAAGTAATTCATGTTTTTCCGTTTATGCAAGTGCCCATGATGTCTTTGAGTAAGGAAGAATGCATCCAGGTAATTCTTCTCGTAGGAAATCGGAGTCAGAGGGAGGTCGCTGAGGAATTTAACAGATTGCATCCGGACCGCGCGCCGATAACACACAGCTGTGAGGGTAAACTTGTAACAAAGTTCAGGGAAACGGGATCCATAGGAGATAAACCACGCAGTGGACCTCCGAGGACATCCACCGAAGATGCACAGCCGCTACCATCCTAGCTCATTTCACAAACAGTCCCTAAAAGTCTCTTCGGCGTTTTTATTGCCGTTTTTATCATTTTGCTCGATGGTTCCAGACTTACGGGACACCCTGTATAGATAGATAGATAGTCTAAAAGTCACTGAAAGGAAACTAAATGGCAACAAACACGAAGATGCGGTCTGTTCGTTTTATGGGCTGACTTAAGTCGCATGTATTTTTCTATCTGCAGCAATCGTTGATTCTAATTTCTATTTGGTAATTAGGTTAAGTTGTCTCATTATGTTCAGTTTGGCTAATGTCTATAACTTCTAAATTAGTAAATTAGGACTGGGTTGGTTGACGCTGGCACAAATGGTTGGTCCCGAAAGATCTAAATCATAGCACCTATAAGTACCTTTTATGTCTATTTGCTAACTTAATGTCTAACACCCAATGTTATTACAGGAAAATCAGTTGATGAGAATGATGTAATTTAGAGGCTTTTCCAAGGTTGTTACTAGTCGTCAGCAGAATTTGATGTTTCGATTTAGTAATCAGGGAATGCAATCCTAGAAAATGAATGGTTTTAGTGTATGGTGGTAGTCTTTATATTTGTTTCCTCGCGAACCAACCAGTTACCTAAGGCCGTATTGCTTCTTCATTACCAACAAAGTCCAAAGATTTGGGAATATTACTTTAAGTATGTTAATATTTTTCAAACAAATACCTGCTGATTTCTTCAAAAGGGAAAAGAAAGTTGAATTCACTATTGGTCTTGTGACTCAATAATTCAGTAATTCTCTAGAGAAATTCTTATTTGGGGATACTAACAGCAGTTACTCTGCGTGTGACTGCGCTCGACATTTCATTTCTCCCTTGCCTATTTCGAGGGTGAATAGTTTATCTGTGTTGAAAAAAGTGGTTAGAAATAACCGCATATATTTCCAAAGAAAATATAAACAAAATAAATAAAAATAAAAACCCTCGTTTCTAACCAACTAGTGAAGTTGGGTTTCCCTAATTAACCAAAAGAAGGAAAAAAAAAGTTTCTGGGACAAAGAAAAACGGAGCTTTGCCCAGGCTTGAAAATTTTTGACCGCATGAAGCGGGCCCTTTTTTCTCAAAAAAATTAAAATGCTCGTGGTTACCCAAACCGGGAAACTGAGCCAACCTTCAAACCTAACAACCTTTAATTAAATCGTATCCTTAATTAATAACCACTGCAATTAATCAAAACCCATGTTTAACTAAATAGAGGCCGATCAGAACTAGGTGCAAGTAAGTTAAAGAAAATAACTAAGGTAAGAGAAAAACTAGGTACCTAGACGAAACTCGAACCGGGCTACAACGGCCCTAACTCAATAATTAAATGGCTGTTATAGCCCCTATTAAAACCTAAAGGCAATATAGCCCTAACTTAACTTAAATAAAACCTTCTAAACCTTAAACCTTTAAAACCAAAAACTTAAGGGCAATCCAGCCCTAGCCTAACTTAACCTGCAAAACCTAGGTCTGGGAAATAGCCCCTACAAATAAATAACCTAGCAGTGTGTTAAACAATAACCTAAAACTTAACAACGAAAATTAAAAAAACCTGGAAACTAAATGAAACTTATGAATCAGTTAGAAACTGAAAGGGTAACGTTCAACTGGCAACTTCATTTTTGGTAAGTCTAAATTAATTTTGATGAATTTAGCTTCACCATAGTTAGTAATCTGGCTGCTGACCAAATTTAACCTGAAAACCACTGCAACCTACAGTGAAAAAGTCTGTAGCTGTGTTGACAGTGTCTAAATAGGCCATTATTATTTCTATAATTACCGAGTCTATTTAAAGTAAACTTAACCTTAATACTACACCTAAATAAAAATAATATCTCTCAAGCTAAATAAAATTTTTCAATATGGCGCCCCCGGGTGGGCAGTCGAGAAGTTAGTTACCCTTTTTGTTTTAATTCTGATACAATAGTTTTAAATCCAGTGAATTAAATTTTTTACATAATCTGAAAATTTAAATATAAATATCATTTATAATAAACCTAAAAATGGCTAATCAAACTGAAGCCACTCGTGGAAAAAGTATGGAGACCTGGTTGGGAAGTGATGTGGAAGCACTTGAAACTAGTAAACTGGTAAAAAGGAGGGGAGCAATCAGAACCTCAGCTACTAAACTTTTAGCTACAATCAAAGAGAGATGGGATGATTGGACTGAGGAACAAAAAAATTCACATGCTCGGCTTTTGTCCTCACAACTGGACAAGTTACAAAATTTAGACGAGGAAATCCTTAGAATGTATGTTTGTTCCGAAGGCTTCTCAGAGGATAAACAAGAAGAACTAGATGAAAAAAATAGTTATTACCACTTTGAAATAGATCAAATGATACAAGCATTAACAACTAAAAAAGAAAATAATGCCGAAGCCAAACCTAAACTAAGAATAAGTACTAAAATTCCTGAGCTTCAAATATTACCATTTGATGGAAATCCCTCTAAATTTCAAAACTTTAAGACCTCATTCAGAAACATTTATGATAACATAGGTCTTTCCGAAGAAGAGAAATTTGCCTACCTAAAACAACATTTGAGTGGAAACCCTGCCATTCAAATAAACTGCATGCAAGAAAGTAAAACATCTTATGAAGAAGCATGGCAGCAGTTGGAGGGCTGTTATGCAACACCAGGCCAAATTAAATTCTCCATAATAAAATCCCTTTTAACTAAATCCATAATAACCAAAAATTTTAAATCACTTCATGACTTTCAAGCAGATATGCACTCTACCATAAATTTAATGCAAACTCAAAAATTAGAATTAGAAGATATACTCTTGTATGTATATTATAATAAACTAACTCAAGAAACTCAGGAATTTTTAAGAACTTGTGGGTTTAAACTCTATGACCCCTTTAATAATTTTAAAGAAGCAATTGCTGAAGCTACCAAAACCTTAGCTAATGTTAATTTTGATCTGGAACAAAGTGAGTTAACTACCTTGATACCTAAACAAAAAAGAAACTTCTCTCCAGAACCAGCCAGAAAACCATGGTATTCTGGCCAAACTACAGCTGCTCTGGCGGTTTCTACCCAAAGACAATCCTCAAGAAGAGCTCAATATACTGACCAGAGAGAACCTTACTGCAAATTGTGTAAGAAAAACTCTCACAAATCTCAAAATGTGATTCTTTCCCTGAAAGTTGGGATAAACTGAAAAAACTTGCTAAATTAAATTATTGTACTAAATGTACCTCATCTAAACACCAAGCCAAAGAATGCCCCATTTCTTTACAACCCTGTTCATTTTGTAGGTTTTCTAACCATTTATCCTTCCTTTGTACCAAACAAAAAGGAAAACCAGAGGAAGATAAGAAAACCAAAACCAGTACGGAAGTAGCTACCCAAAAAGAAAACTCCAAACAAGGGAAACAAGTTACTAACTTATTAAGTTTAAAAAACACTGATCAAGAAGTAGCATTAATCCCTTCCATGCAAATGAGAATAAGAAACTCAGAAAAATCAATTAAATGCAGAGCACTTTTGGATAATTGTAGTCAAGCCAGCTACATTACCAAGGAACTCGTGAAAAAATTAAATCTTCCAACTAAACACTACGAGGAATCCATAACCATAACAGGATTTATAGCCGACAAGAAACAACCAAATTATGAAGTAGCTATAATTAAATTGGAGGATTCTAGAAACCCTGGAAACTACCAAGAAATAGAAGCTATCATAATTGATGATATTAATATTAAATATGAAGTTCCAGGATTACTGAAACTTCAAACTTATTTAAAATCATTAAATTATCAGCTTGCAGATCACTTTGAAGCTGATGAAGTGGCTGACTTCATGTTAATTTTTGGGGCTGCAACCCACAAACTTTTTGCCCTCAGCAGTCATCAGATTCATACTGCCTCTTGTTATAAATCTCCCTATGGAATACTTTTATTGGGTTTCCCTTCAGATTACTACCCTGAAAAAGAAAAAGAACCAATAAGAGATCAGATCAGCTTCTGTATTACCAACCCGCTACCTACTAGTACAACTTCTAATGAAGATCTAAAAAAAATTGAACACCAGATTGCACAATTTAGCAAACTAGAAAACTTGGGTATTTCTGGGGATGAACCATTTTCAAACAAAGAAAAAGATCTGATTGCAAACTTTGAAAAGGAAGTTAAAATAGAAGATGAAAGATTGTCTGTTAAGGTACCATGGAATGACCAAAAAGATAAAATTTCACCAAACTTTAACTATGCTATTAGCAGGTTAAAGTCCACTTGCAAAAAATTAAAAAAAGATAACTTAATGCAACCTTATTCAGACATCCTTGAACAACAATTCCAGGAAGGAATAATAGAAGAAGTACCTCTAACAGAACACTTAAGACAAGCAGGAAATTTTTTACCTCATTTTCCCGTAGTTCGCCCTGGGGTACAAACAACTAAAGTTAGGATTGTAGTAGATCCCTCGGGTAAAAGCAAACCAGAAGAAATAACCGTAAATGATGCTACTGAGGACTGCCCTTCACTCCTACCTCACTTAGCAAAATTGTGCATTAAATTAAGGCATGGTAAATATTTGATGATTGGGGACATTCAAAAAGCATATTTACAACTTAAATATCAAACAGAATTTGACTGCAATGCCCACAAAATTCTGTGGGTAAAGAATACCCAATTGGCTCCAAATGACAACAACCTGATCTGCTATAAATATAGAAGAGTTACCTTTGGCAACAAAAGCAGTCCATTTTTACTACAACAATCTCTACAACACATATTTAATGAACAACAAAACCAAGTGGCAGACTACCTAGCTAACCGCTTTTACATGGACAATGCTTTAATTAATGCCAACAATCTCTCAGAACTCAAAGACCTTTACAATTATAGTGTAAACACTTTAATTGAATATAATTTGAAGCTATATGAATGGGCCTCTAATCACTCAGAACTTCAAGGACTATTTGAAAAACATGACATAGCCTCCTCCGAAGATAAAGAAAATGTAAAACTATTAGGATATGGTTGGAACACAAGTGCTGATACACTCCATCTAAAAACTGTAAACTTGAACTCAGAAGCCAAAACTAAAAGAGAAATACTAAGTTCTGTGCAATCATTGTTTGATCCAATTGGATTTGTTGCACCCTTAGTGTTTAAATTAAAACTCTTCATGCAGAAAGTAACAGCTACCAAAAAAAATTGGGATGAATATCTAGAACTGGAAATGCTGCGTGAATGGAAAAAACTTTGTAAAGAAATAAACAAAGTGGAATTTCTGAATTTTCCTAGACAAGCTTTTGAAAATCCCAAACCTCTCATGGAAAATCTTCAACTCCACATCTTTTGTGATGCCAGCCAAGAAGGTTATGCAGTAAGTTGCTATCTAGTTGGAAATGGAAAATCCGAACTAATTTACGCTAAATCAAGAGTCAATCCCAAATCAAAAAATTGGACCATTTGTAACTTGGAATTAATGGCAATCTGCCTAGGAACCAAAGTCCTAGAATACCTTAAAGAAACCTACCTAGAAGAAAACTCAGAAAACCAAAAGTTCTTCAAAACAATAATTTGGACAGACTCACAAGTGGCTTTAAATTGGACTGCTCAAAAATCTCTAAAAATGAAATCAATCTTTGTAAAAAACAGAGTGAAAGACATTCAGGAAGCAACAAGAAACTTAAACCATCACCTGGAATTCAGACATGTAGCAGGAGAAGACAACCCAGCAGACCTACTCACCAGACCAATATCTTTCAAGAAATTTCAAAAACTTCTTCACTTTTACCAACATGGTCCCACATTTTTGAGAAATGAAATTGAATGGCCCACCAACTTAATTTTTAACCCCCACCAAGAAACCTTACAGACAACAATAAATGTGTGTCAAACAACTTGTAAAGAAATAAATGAAAAAACTCCCTTGTTAAATATGGAAAGATTCTCTAACAGGAAAAAACTGGTCAGAATCACTGCCTATGTTCTACGGTTCATAGAAAACTTAAAGTACTTCCGCACTCACAAATATAACCCCAAATGTAACCTGACAATGGAAGAACAAATTGCTGTCTTGGAGAAAAATCATACAGCTTACAAAACTAAGGCCACAAATTACTGGCTAAAATTAGTCCAGCAACAACATTTCTCAAAAGAAAAAGAAATAATCCACAAACTAAATAAAGGAGAAAAAGTTGAGGACCTAACAAAGCTGCAAAAGAATCTAAAACTCTTCATTGACAAAGAAGGGTTAGTCAGAACAATGGGGAGATATAAATATGCAACTAACCTTAACTATTCTGCTAGGTATCCTGTACTACTGCCGAAAATTCTCATTTAACAACGTTAATTGTAACTGAATGTCATGCAAAAGCCAGTCATGCAACCTTAGCTACCACATGCAATTTCCTCAGACAGGAATTCTGGATCCCCAAAATAAGGCAAGTAGTTAAAAAGGTTCTGAAACAATGTCTGTTTTGCCAAAAATACTTTGCCATGGCTTATGAAGTGCCTACTACTGGACCCTTAGTAACGGAACGTTTAAGCTATGAAAAACCCTTTGAAAAAACTGCCCTTGACTATGTTGGTCCAATTTCTGTCCAGGATGAGAATAACCAATTCATGAAAGTCTACTTATTATTGTTCACTTGCTGCGCCACCGATTCACCAGCCTTCACATCTGCACTGACCTTTCTGCTAAAACCTTTTTAAGAGAACTCTACCATTTGTCCTTAAACTACTCCCTTCCAAAGGTTTTGATTTCAGACAATCAATCCACCTTCAAAAGATCTGAAGATTACCTTAAACATTGGTTCCAAAATGTTCTTGTGTCTCAGTACCTCTCTGATCATGGTATCCAGTGGAAATTTACAGCAGCCTATTCACCCAGAACCTTAGGAATAGCTGAAAGAATGGTGGGTTTAGTCAAAAGAGCCCTCTATACCTCCTAAAAGGAAGAAAAATCCCGTTAACTGAACTAAAAACAATTGTTCTTGAAATAATGAACACAATTAATTCAAGACCACTCACTTATGTTAATTCAAATGAAGATCCTTCCTCTGATCTACTAACTCCTTTCAAGTTGCTTTTTGGGTATGACAATACCAAATTCAACTTTTTAACCACTAATGATACCCAAGAAGCTGTTAATGAAGACGATCAGGTGGATGCTGATTATATGACAACAACAGAGGACAAAGAAAGAAAGAAAATACTGGATTACTTTCATAAGGGAGCTAAACAATCTCAAGAAATCAAGAAAAGATGGCGATACGAATATTTGAGTAGTTTGAGGGAAAAAGAATACCAACAACACAAACAACCAGTAAGTAAAGAACCTAAAGTAGGAGAACTATGTCTCTTAGATGAAAATTCTATGAATCCCAAATACTTCTGGAAGATTGCTGTAATTGAAACATTACACCCAGATGAAGATGGCATAATCAGGCATGTAACTGTAAAAACACCCAATGGTCATCTCTCCAGAAGACACATATATCGGTTATACCCACTGGAAATAACTGATAAGCCGAATATTGACCTGGAAGAACTGGAAAATTCTTCCACAGAATCAGGAACTGTAGATTCTCCTGACACTACTACTGCCGCTACTCAACCCCGACCACAAAGACAAGCTGCAGTTAGATTTCGGGAAGAACTGCAAAGGAAAATACAGAGTGGATCTTTGTGAAGACCACAAATAGAAAATTGTAAATAATTGTAAATAGCTATAACTTAGGACCAACGTTCTACAGAAAAGACGCTTTCATCTTCATATTTCACCTAAAAGGAACTTTTCTGAAGAGCATGTCATTTTCATTCAAAAAAAAATAAAAAAAATAAAAATAAAATTTCCCAAGAATACAATTCTGGGTAAATTTTTCCCCTTGGGGGGAATGTTGAAAAAAGTGGTTAGAAATAACCGCATATATTTCCAAAGAAAATATAAACAAAATAAATAAAAATAAAAACCCTCGTTTCTAACCAACTAGTGAAGTTGGGTTTCCCTAATTAACCAAAAGAAGGAAAAAAAAAAGTTTCTGGGACAAAGAAAAACGGAGCTTTGCCCAGTCTTGAAAATTTTTGACCGCATGAAGCGGGCCCTTTTTTCTCAAAAAAATTAAAATGCTCGTGGTTACCCAAACCGGGAAACTGAGCCAACCTTCAAACCTAACAACCTTTAATTAAATCGTATCCTTAATTAATAACCACTGCAATTAATCAAAACCCATGTTTAACTAAATAGAGGCCGATCAGAACTAGGTGCAAGTAAGTTAAAGAAAATAACTAAGGTAAGAGAAAAACTAGGTACCTAGACGAAACTCGAACCGGGCTACAACGGCCCTAACTCAATAATTAAATGGCTGTTATAGCCCCTATTAAAACCTAAAGGCAATATAGCCCTAACTTAACTTAAATAAAACCTTCTAAACCTTAAACCTTTAAAACCAAAAACTTAAGGGCAATCCAGCCCTAGCCTAACTTAACCTGCAAAACCTAGGTCTGGGAAATAGCCCCTACAAATAAATAACCTAGCAGTGTGTTAAACAATAACCTAAAACTTAACAACGAAAATTAAAAAAACCTGGAAACTAAATGAAACTTATGAATCAGTTAGAAACTGAAAGGGTAACGTTCAACTGGCAACTTCATTTTTGGTAAGTCTAAATTAATTTTGATGAATTTAGCTTCACCATAGTTAGTAATCTGGCTGCTGACCAAATTTAACCTGAAAACCACTGCAACCTACAGTGAAAAAGTCTGTAGCTGTGTTGACAGTGTCTAAATAGGCCATTATTATTTCTATAATTACCGAGTCTATTTAAAGTAAACTTAACCTTAATACTACCCCTAAATAAAAATAATATCTCTCAAGCTAAATAATAAATTTTTCAATAATCTGGAGGGATGACATTTCACTATCTCACAATTTATATGGAAAGAACCTGTCGACGTACAATGTAGATTTAGATCATAAAGCGACTCAAAAAAATTAACTTCTACAAATAAATGTTAATGAAAATGCGTAACGGCCCAGAAATTATTGGGTATTATTGCTCACTAGAACTAGAGCTCCAATAAGTTCTTTTCCTTCGTATTCGCGAGAGAACGTTTAATCGTTGGAGTGGAAGGTTTTTAAGACAAAACGCTTCATTAATTGGAGTTGGAGGTTTTTTTTCACGTTAAATAAGGTGGAAAAGGAAAGGCACTGAAGAGGGAAACTAGGAGTTGGTGAATGACTAACCTGTTTTTGAGGTTCTGGATGACTAAAATCACTCAACGTGAATTTGAGTTCCCCTTGCTCCTAGTTTCCGCACTTTATTGCCTTTTTCTTTTCGACTGTCATTATTAATGGATGTTTTCGTGCATTTCGTATTTGGAAAACTAAATCCCGGATTCATACGTGAGAGTAGGTGTGGTACTCTTGCCTCACGCAAAGAGTAAAGAAACCGGAGAAACTGCCTGGTCTTTATAATCCTATTATGCCCGTCTCCTGGTGGTCTGGTTTTGAGGGCGACTCTCGGGGTCGTGTATGGACCTGCGGTGAAAGTGATGCTTACCCCTTTTCTGTGATGGTCAGCGAAGATATCTGTTTACCTTATAGTTGTCTCCTCTAGTTCCTGAACAAGGTCGACACGCAACTGGTGTTACATTCACTTCATTTTAGTCTCGATTTTGCTTTTCCCTTTGTTTCATACACTGAAAATGGTTTAAGAAGACAATTAAATTAGTTACAGGTACAGTCTTCAAATGACTGAAATATACGACAGTTTTTCAATGAAAGTTATTTATTTCAAAGAATCTGGCTTGGTATTCCTGCCAAGCGTAAGTTGTATTTTCTTTCATGTGGAATAAATACTATACTCCCATATATTAATTCCTTGTTACTTTCTTAGACCTTCATAGTGTCAACATTGCTATTCTTTGTAAGACTTTTGTGGTGTCAACATTGTTACGTAAATTCCTTGTTATACTTTCGTGATAAGAACTTCACAGCGATAACATTGTTTTACTGGTTAGAAAACTACAATATTTTCATTATTTATTAATTTGTAATCAACCTTTGTGTTGTAAAGACTCGTAATTCGTCTTTAAAACCTTTTTGGTTAAATTAATAATTCAAGTACGGTTTACACCATACTTAAACACGCTTCAGTATGTTTAATTTCGTGTATACACCTATTAGACTGCATTTAGAGCTTTGAACTCGAAATTGGTTTACACCTTTAGTTAAATAGATCGTGACTGGGGTTTCTTTGTAGGCAGTTAACCGATAATTAAGATGGTATCTATTTAAAATTTCGTATTATTTATTTGCTGGTCGTATTTAACCTTAAGTTATACGACAGGATAAATTAACTTCGCCATAGTACATAATTAAACCTACGAAACCCCATTGTTATCGATCAGTGTGTGTGTGTTTGTGTATATTTTGTATTCATTTGTAGCTTAGGTTAGTTTTGCAACGTTGTTTGCAGTGTGGTATTCGTTGGAATATCGTAGGGTCCCAAGTACAATGGGGGATACTATTTTATTTTATAAAAGAAGCATATGTAAATAGCGTTAGGTTCAGTTACGTTTAACCCAAACCTTTGCATTTAATACAAACCCAAATTAACGAGTTTAATTTCAGTATACAAGCTATTAATAGCCAAGTTTGAGTTAACTAATGGGTCTTTTCCGTTTTGGGGCTAGCAGCGAATTTTAATGAAAATCGGTATACTAATGTAGTTTTGGTCACTGATTTAAAAAATAACTTTCTTGTTTTGGAGAAATAAAAAAACAAACATGTTAGAGCACTTTAAATAATTAATATATTTTAACTAGCTTAAACTAGTTACAGAGGATTGTGTTAAATTTAGCCAGAGTCCAGAGTCACAAACTGCTACTGTTTATGAAAAAGTGCTCTAAGTGTGGGAAAGTGTGTTCCTTTGATAAAAATACCCAGTTCTTTCGTTGCCAAAAGCGTCGGTCAAACGGTAAAAAGTGCAGGTTTACGAAGAATACGTTTTTTGAAGGATCTCAGCAGATCTATAAAAGTAGCAGAAAAAATCAAGAATTAATGCCAAGTTAGGTCAATTGAATGCCCGGTTTAATAAGAAGCCCCACATTTTGGTCCTTCCAACAATGGGATAAAGGATTACTCTGGATTTAGGATTGTTCCCGAATAGGAATTATTGCTGATTTAGGATTGCTCTCAAGGTTTAGATTAGTCCCGGATGACTGATATTAATATAGGTAGGGGCCATCGTGCAATGGCGATGCATCTTATACAGGAAATTGGTAGTTTAATAAAAGATACTGCAATTAACTGTTCGGTTTTAGAAGTCAGAATTATCGAGTTTAAGCACAATGTTGTGATAGGGCTGTTTAACACATTTTCTTTCATTATTTTTACAAGGATTCTGAATACAGGTAGGTCTCATTATACGTGGTACCACTTTACGCGGAATCGCTATAACATGCTAACGAATTCATTTCACGCGTTATATAAACCGATATAACGCGCTCCGCCTGCAACACCCGCGCAAACGAACAAGTTTGAACATTAACTGGAATTAACCAGTGATGTAGTCGAGACCACCAGGGCCGTGACAACCTGTGATGGTGCCCTGTGCAAGGCATTCCTTATGTGCCCCCCACCCCATTAAATTCAGAACATACACAGATTGATTATTATAGAAATACACAACTATTGGATCACCTGAAGATCAGGGCCCCCAACCTTCGTTAGTTAGCCTTATAAGGCTAACTAACGAAAATATCACGATTTAACCTAATCAATCGTCAAGGGCGTACAGTTGACCTAACGATTGGTTAGGTTAAGGCGTGATATTTTCGTTAGTTAGCCTTATAAGGCTAACTAAAGAAGGCTGGGGGCCCTAATCTTCAGGTGATCCCAACTATTTAATACATAAACAATACATCTTTGAACATTTCTTAAGGTTTGAGTGCCGATGTTATTACAGGCAGATATGAAGTTCTCGAGATGCGTGTTTCATTTGATAATCTTCTTGTTGACTTTACTGGACTATTCGTTAAATTTTCACATACCATTGCAGAGGTATTTTCATCAGTTGCAGTTTTTGGACGACCAGAACGCCGTCGATCATGTACACTTCCTGTTTCTTTGAAACGTTTAAACAACTTGCCAACAGTCGCATGTGTTACTGGATGCTTATCAGGATGATTTCTATTGAATTCGGTAGCAACTTCTCTGTGTGTAGCGCCCTGTCTTGCGTACGTGAGCACAAGTTCTACCCGGTCTTCTGTTGTTAGATTCGAAGCCATTTCTGGGCTGAAATAAAAAAAGTATTTGAGTATTTATACTGGAGTACGAACTACTGTACAGTATCACGGATATGCATTTACGAGTTAAAGTTGATATTCATTTTAAGTATTTACCATTTGTTGTAATTTATGTATTAAAATAAATATTTTCCTATGGATCCAGACTTTTGGCCCACCCTGTATATTAAGTTAAGGTGTGTATATATCCATCTCATAATTGTAAGGTTAGTGAAAAATTAACTTAATTTAGAGCTAGCATTTTTGGGCTCTTGTGGCATCATTGTTTGGGCACTCCTGTGGCATCATTTTTTGGGGCGCTGCGCGTCTTTTCTACTCGTTTGTGGAATGCCGTACTTACAGGGTGTGGTCTTATAAAGAGCTCTCTTGCAATTCAGTTTGGTTGTTTAGATACAAGATTGTTGCATCGTGCAATAGTGCAGGTTGTGTTGTTGTTGCAAGGTTTAGAAAGAAGACCATAAATAGTGCCCCTTTTGTTTTTTATCTTAAATTCATGCAACTGAGGCCTAAGGTAGGCCCACATCGAGTCAGCAACCCTGAGGTAGGACCTAATAGGACCTCCAAGTCCGTAAGTTTTTAATTCTAGCTTAACTTGGGCTGTAGGTTGAACAGACGGGTTGAGCATAATTGAGTTAAGGTCCCAGGGTAGAAAGTTTGGTCGCCCAATTGCGAAACTTGGCCACTCGTCTGTCGTTGTTTTTGGCCTACATTTTTACCGTTTTTTTTTACCGGTTTTTACCGGTTTGGCTTATTTGGCATTGAGCCGAATTGTTGTTTGCATTGAAGATGAGTGCAGCTGAATTGAACAAGTTTAAAAAAAGGAGAAGCGCCTACAAAGGTCTAATTACAAAGGTCATTGCCACTATAGATTCTGCCATAGAGCAAGAGGATTTAAACTTAGTAACTGCGCAGCTTTCCATATTAGAAACTAAAAAGGTTGCTCTGAGTGAAGTAAATGTTAAAATTGAGGCTCTTATAGAAGAGGATGAAATAGAAAATAACATAATTTACTTTGAAGAGATTATTGATGATATAATTAAAGTAGGCCACCGGGCAAAAGAGTTTAGTAGCTCAGTACAGTTAGAGACCAGGTCTAATAATGAAACAACCCTCAACAAATGGTGTTTGTGAAGTTAAGGTTAACAGATCTGCAGTTCAATTACCGAGGCTTGTACTCAAAACATTTTCTGGGAGTATACAGGAATGGCAAGGATGGGCAGACAGTTTTCAATCAGCAGTTCATTCTAGTCAAGTGTTAAGTGCGGTGGAGAAGTTTAATTATTTGCAGTCCCTCTTGGAAGGGGAGGCAGCAAAGACAATAGCAGGATTAGCATTAACAGAGGCTAATTATAATGTGGCTTGGGATATATTAAAGAAACGGTTTGGTAAGCCAGAGATCTTAATTAAAAGCCACCTCCGTGAACTTTTAGCTATACCTCCTGTTAATAATCCCAATAGTGTCAAGGAGTTACGGCAGTTACATGATGAATTTGAAGTTAGAACTAGGTCCCTGGACAACTTGGGTGTAGGAATGGAAAGGTATGGTATAATGTTGGTTACTATACTGGAGTCTAAATTGCCTAGCTCAATTTTGTTTGAATTAAGTAGGGGACACTCTTCAGAACATGTGTACATCCCCCTTCAGCAGATGTTAAGTCTTTTAGGCACATAATTAGCAAGACGAGAGGGAATTGAGTTTGCACAGTGGGATGTTAAACAAAGGGACAAAGGCAGGCACAGCACCAAGGTTTCTACAAAAAGGAATAGCCCAGGTACAGTGTCAGCTCTACATGCATCCTCTGAGAATAAATTAAAAGGAATCAAGGAATGCATATTTTGCGAAGGCAACCACAAGTCATATAAATGTGAGGTGGCTGAGGCTTTACCTTTTGAGGAGAGAAAGGACAGGGTAACTAAATCCACAGCATGTTTTAAATGTTTTTTGAAAGGTCACAGAGCAAGGTTTTGTAAGTTTAAAATTTTGTGCAAAAAATGTCATGGCAGGCATCAGCCATTATTGTGTGAAAACACTCCTAGTAGGCCTACCCCAGAAGTAGAGACATCAGTGGCACATGCCACTGCTATGAAAGGGAGTGAAAGTAAAGGGGGATTATTGCAAACAGCTGCAGCCTTATTAATTGGGAATGATGGAGAAGCTACTGTAAGAGTGTTGTTTGATAGTGGTAGCCAGTGTAGCTTTATTAAGACCAGAATTTCCAGAAAATTGAAGTTTAAAGAACTTAAGAGGGAAAATTTAAGAATTTCTGGGTTTGGGGGTTCCGTTCAAAACCGAACCAAAGTTAAGAAGATAGAAGTTCTGGTTAAGGGATTGTTACCACAAAGTCCCACTATCAAGGTCCAAGCTGTAGAGATTGAGGAACTTTGTGCTCCAGTCACTACTTGTTTAGATATGGTATGTGTCCAAGAATTGCAAGTTAAAGGAATTAATTTGGGCAATAATAAGTTTGAAGGAACAGAAGATATTAGTCTTTTGATTAGAGCTGACTATTATTGGGACTTCATCACTGGTAATATTGTCCGCACATCTCGAGGCCCGGTAGCTATTGAAAGTAAGCTAGGCTGGATGCTACATGGTAGCTATTGCAATAAAATAGAGGTTAAAGCTCTTTTTGTTAAGATTGAGGAAAACAGCCATGGTTTGGAAAGGCATTTGAAAGCGTTTTGGGAACTTGAATCCATTGGCATAAAGGACAAACAGGCAAGTACAGTGAACAGTGATGTTTTAGAGCAATTTGAAAAAGGGATTGGGTTTAGAGATGGTTGCTATGAAGTTGGCCTCCCTTGGAAGGATTCTTGCAAACCCGGTTCAAACCTTCAGCTAGCTAATCGGAGGTTGGAGACTTCATTGTACAGGCTAAGAGAAAATGAGGAGTTGTTAATTAAATACAATGAGGCCATCCTAAGCTATGTAATGGAGGGCTATGCTGAAAGGGTGCAAGGTGAGCTGGTGAGCCAGGAGGCACATTAACTGCCACACCATGCAGTGGTACGGCGAGAGAAAACTACCACCAAACTGAGGGTAGTTTTTGATGGCTCAGCCAAGGAGAAAGGTGGTGTGTCCTTGAATGACTGTTTGGATGCTGGGCCAAATTTAAATGCAGATTTATTTTCCTTGTTACTGAGATTCAGGTTTAGTAGAGTAGCATTGACTGCAGATGTGAAGCAAGCCTTTTTGCGGATAAAGTTAAAAATAGAGGACAGAGATGCAGTAAGATATCTGTGGGTGGATACGAAAGACTTGTTGGAAAATGAACCTAAGATTCAAGCATATAGAATGAAGTCAGTGTTGTTTGGCCTCAGCTCTAGTCCATTTCTGTTGGCAGCTACTATGCAGTACCATTTTAAGAAATATTCTGGTCTATCCTAACACTATTGAACACATAAGGAAAAATTTTTATGTTGATGATTTGCTGTGTTCCGTGGATAATACAGAAATGGCTAAACAGATATTCATGGAGGCTATAGCTATAATGAGGGAGGCTGGCATGGAGCTTAGAAAATGGCAGACCAATCATTCTCAATTACAAGAGTTTATGAGTCAGTCCTGTGTAGTACCTGATGCAGCAGAAAGTATTGAGGATTCTGGTATTAAGGAGTTGTGGGCAATAGACGCAAAAGTGCTAGGCATTGTTTGGCAGCAAGGAGAGGATTCGTTTACCTTCAATGGGAAATCTTTAGTAGAGCTGGCTGAGAATGAGACAAGGTGGACAAAACGTACAGCTCTTAGTTTGGCTTCAAAGATCTTTGATCCTCTTGGATTCCTGGCTCCATTTGTGATAAAGTAAAAAATTTGGTTTCAGAGCCTCTGGGAAATTGGACTTGGTTGGGACCAAGAGTTACCTGATCATATGGTGGTAAGGTGGAAATATTGATTCAAAGAATTGGCACATCTTGGAGACATTGAAATCCCAAGATGGTACTTTGGAGAGTTGAACAATAGTCCAGACAATTTGGAGCTGCACATCTTTTGTGATGCAAGTGAGGAAGTCTATGCAACTTGTATTTATATAAGAGGCACATTGCAAGAGGAAGTAAGTTGCAGGTTGGTTGCTGCAAAGAGCAGAGTAGCACCTTTGAAAAGGCTTTCTGTTCCAAGGTTGGAATTGATGGGTGCAGTTATTGCTAGTTGGCTTGCAGTTACAGTGCAAAAGTCTTTGGCCCTCTATGAAATTCCAAGCTATTATTGGAGACTCCGCTATAGTTTGGCACTGGTTAAGAAGCCAGGCAAGGAAATGGAAACCATTTGTTGCCAATAGGGTGGAGGAAATTCAAACGCACACAGATCCCAAGCAATGGAAGCATTGTTCAGGCACCCAAAACCCAGCTGATTTACCAACACGAGGAATTTCAGTGAAAGATCTTGCACAGTCAAGTTTGTGGTGGAATGGGCCAGAGTGGCTAAAACTTGGAAGCGAAAACTGGCCTTCTAATCAGCCTATTGTAGGAGAATGCCAGGCCGAAGAAGCGTGGGTGAGTGAGGTGAGAAAATGCACTGTGAACAGTTGTCAAGTTATGCAGCAGGACCCCATATTGAGGCTTGAGGACATTCGCAGTCTGAAAAGGTTAAGAATGATAGCATGGGTATATAGATTTACCAACAATATTAAGGGAGAAACAAGAAGGGAAGGAATTCTGAACAGTAAGGAGATTCAGCAAGCCAGGAAATACTGGGTGGTATATGTGCAGAAGGAAAAATTTGGTGAAGAGGGAATTGCTCACCAGCCGTCCATTACAGGTTCTACCAACACATTCTGCTCTCAAGGGTTTGGATGTGTTTTTGGATCAGGATTTATTGAGAGTAGGAGGTAGACTACAGTTTTCTGGGCTTCCAGAGGAGAAAAGACATCCAATTTTGCTACCTTCTGGGGGGCACTTTGTGGAACTTTTGATCCTGGATACTCATCATAAGTTGTTACATGCTGGAGTTAGAGAAGTGATAATAGAGATCAGACAACAGTTTTGGATTCCCAAAATTAGACAAGTAGTAAAAAAGGTCTTGCATAAATGTGTGGTTTGCAAGCGTTGGAGTGCAAAGCCTTATTATGAAAAGGTGGCTCCACTTCCAAGAGAACGGTGTGTCTATACTGCCCCATTTGATGTAGTGGGAGTAGACTTTGCAGGGCCAGTCTATGTGTATGAGCGAGGGGAGTCTAACAAAGGTTATATATGTCTTTTCACCTGTGCTACCACCAGAGCAATCCATTTGGAGTTGGTAAGCAACTTAAGTAGTGATGTATTTCTTTTGGCCTTTAAAAGGCTTGTGAACAGAAGGGGTTTCCCAAATAAAATCATATCGGATAATGCAAAAACCTTCAAAAAGGCTGCAAAGGAACTCCAAGAAGTTTGGTCCTTGCTAAAAGAGGAAGGATTCCAATCCTACTTTTCACACCAAGGGGTACAGTGGTAGTTTATTGTTGAGAGAGCACCATGGTGGGGAGGATTTTGGGAAAGGCTAGTGAGAAGTGTAAAGTGTCCATTAAAGAAACTTTTAGCTGATGCTCATTTGAGCAAAGAAGAATTCTGCATTGTTTTATGTGAAGTAGAAGCAGTGGTGAACAGTAGGCCTATCACTTTTGTTTATAACAGTATGCAGGATGCAGAGCCATTGACACCAAATCATTTTCTTTGTGGTAAACGATTAACATCAAGCCCCAGTGTGCCAGAAGACTTGCAGCCTATCCAGAGCACTCAAGGAGAGTTAACCAGAAGGTTCATGTACCTTGAAGAGCTACAAGATCAGTTATGGAAGAGGTGGCAGATGGAATACTTGCCAGAACTCAATTATTACCCATCAGGCAATGTAAAGGGCTCCAATGCAAATTGTATCAAGGTGGGAGAAGTGGTAATGATTGGGGATGAAAGACCAAGGCAATGCTGGAAGCTTGGCATAATTGAAGAATTGTTTGTTGGCAAAGACAATTTAGTTAGGTCTGCACTGGTAAAGACTTCAGGAGGAAAATTAAAGAGACCTATACAAAAACTCTATGCTTTAGAAATCGGCAAAAACACGGATAGTCAAGATGAAACATTTGAGTTACAGCCTCATGGAGAAGGCTTGGCTAACCTTGCAGAAGGTAATGACAACAATCCCTCTTCGGTGGGGAGTGTTAGAAAATCTAGAAGAGGAAGAACCATTGTTGTCCCAAGGCGATATGATGACTAAGCTGATTGATGCAGCATTGCTTGTATATATTAAGTTAAGGTGTATATATATCCATCTCATAATTGTAAGGTTAGTGAAAAATTCACTTAATTTAGAGCTAGCATTTTTGGGCTCTTGTGGCATCATTGTTTGGGCACTCTTGTGGCATCATTTTTTGGGGCGCTGCGCGTCTTTTCTACTCGTTTGTGGAATGCCGTACTTACAGGGTGTGGTCTTATAGAGAGCTCTCTTGCAATTCAGTTTGGTTGTTTAGATACAAGATTGTTGCATCATGCAATAGTGCAGGTTGTGTTGTTGTTGCAAGGTTTAGAAAGAAGACCATAAATAGTACCCCTTTTGTTTTTTATCTTAAATTCATGCAACTGAGGCCTAAGGTAGGCCCACATCGAGTCAGCAACCCTGAGGTAGGACCTAATAGGACCTCCAAGTCCGTAAGTTTTTAATTCTAGCTTAACTTGGGCTGTAGGTTGAGCTGGCCCTTCAGAGCTTGGCCGTTCACGGCTCAGCTGGGATTTTGAACCCAATAAAAAAAAAAACAATAACACCTGGAGACCACCATGGCCGAGACCGAGACCAGAAAAAAGGTCTCTAGTTCTCCATCACTGGAATTAACCAATGACGAGTTGGCGCAGTTGGACAAGGAGAGAGAGAAGGAGGAATCAGAAGAATCGGACCACGTTAAGAATAGCGAACCCATAGGGTGGTCGGTTCGTTATTCTTGACATGGATAATTTTGGGTTCCCTATTCTTGACATGGAAACTTTTGGGTTTGTTATTCTTAACATGGAGAATTTTGTAAAAACCATTATTTATATAGGATAAAATTTGAATGCCCGGATAGGTCAACTGTACGCCCTTGACGATTGGTTAGGTTTAGTCGTGATAGATTCGTTAGTTTTAACGAAAATATCACGACTAAACCTAACCAATCGTCAAGGGCGTACAGTTGACCTAACCGGGCACTCAATGAACCTAACCGGGTATTCAGTTGACCTAACAGGGCATTCAATTAACCTAACCGGGCATTCAGTTATTTTTGCTACCCTTCGTGTGCGGGTAGCAAAAATATCCCGCATATCAAGTATGGGTGTTCGGTTTAGTTGATACAAGTACAACCCCATCAGTTGGCTATATGGAAATAGTGGAGCATATTTTTTTTTCGAAGTATTTTCCCTGTTGAAACATTAGGTTTGCCATTCTTAACTTGCTGAATTTTGGGTTCGCTATTCTTAACTTGTTGAATTTTGGGTTCGCTATTCTTAACATGAAGTAAATGGGTTCGCTATTCTTAACATGATCCGAAGAATCTGCTGAAGACGATCCTGATGAGAGTCTTTGAGAAGCTCGACGATATCATTCGTGACCTCGATGAGAATGACAGCGACAGGGAGCGAAGCGCCATGGCGAGGCGCTCTTTGATGGACTCTCTGTCTTGCTATAGAGAAATCTTCAACGAAAGATGAAGAAAAAGACAGTTGCCCATCGCCGATTTCATCTCGAAGCACCAGAAAAAGGAGGAACCATCACAAGAAGCCTAAGTATCAAACAATCAGGAGGTTGAACTTGTGAGCCTTTCTGCTCTTCTGGTGATATCAAAGACGTTTCGACGACTCAGCAATCTCCTTCCTTCCCCTCCTCCAGATCCCTCTTTATCTCCTTCCTTCCCCTCCTCCAGATCTCTCTCCATCTCCTTCCTCCCCCTTCTCCATCTCCTTCCTCCCCCTCCTCCTCTCCCAACCTCCTGTGCCCAGTAAGCTGACTTCAGGCCCTTTTTTAGGTAAATACAGCACAATATTAATTAGAATTAAATATTATTATAAGTTATTTATTATGTCGAATTAATTCTGTGCGTATTATGCAGAGCTGAGCAGTAACGCGTTACAAGTAACGGCCGTTACGTAACGCGGTACTTTTTTAGTAACGGTAGCGGTAACGGCGTTACATTTCAAATCAAGTAACTCTTTCAATAACGACGTTACTTTTTTAGGGAAATACATTCGTTAGTCGTTACTCGTTACTTTTTTATCGTAGCTCGCAATTAGTTTCTTTCGATCCTCACTCATTATTCATTAACCGTTAAAAATTTGTCCCTTCACTATGAACGAGGTGTGCATGTCGGCCGTTGGCATGCTGGCAGCCTACCCCTATCCATCCTCTCCCCCTACACTGACAGCACTGTCAAAGTAAAAAGGCGAAGAACCCTAGAGCAGGGAGGGACCTAAGTTCAACAGAGGTTTCGTCATTCCTCTCATCTGGGCCTTCACGGCACGTTAGCTCTGCATCCTTCCCATTCACTAACTTTAAAAATATGTTTATTAAACTTAACACTCCTATACCATCTAGTGCCGCTGTTGAGCGGGTTTTTTCAGTAGGGAAGGATATATTGCGTCCAAAACGAGGCTTGCTCATAGATGCAACTTTTGAGAAGCTTGTTTTCTTAAAGGCCAATAAAGATCTTTTGAATAATAGTTCTTAAGTTTGTTTATTTAGTGTAATGAGTCTTTACTAATTATTGTTTTCTGTGTAACAAGTCTTTACTAATTATTGTTTTCTGTGTTTCAGATCTATGCTATGTTTATGTTGAATAAAGCCTCAAATTGGCCTTTACTTTATCTTTAGCCCGCTGACAAACGCGGCACCACAATTTATTCAACATTTCAATCAGCCATTCAGTCGGCCTTTCAGATACAGCAAGCAAATATTCATCCAGTAATCTTACTATATCATGGAGAAGGTGATTCGCCCGGATAAATTTATTACTTCTCCGAATTCTCCCCAAGCTGGGAAACTATGGAAATTATGGTCGCGCGGATTCAAATATTTCTTGAGTACTATCGCCGAACACAACCCCAATAAATTGGAGGTTCTATTCATACATATCGGCCCCGATGTCGCTGATATCATTCAAGACTGCTCTACTTATGAGAATGCCATGGCAGCCTTAGAGGCCACCTACGTCAAGAAGCCAAACGAGGTATGCGCTCGCCACCTGTTGTCCACCCGTCACCAAAAGCCCGAGGAAACCCTCGATGAGTACTTGCAAATTCTTCAACAACTAGCCAATGACTGCAACTTCAAATCGGTTTCCGCCGACGAAAACAGGAGTTCATCTGTGAGAGACGCTTTCATCCGAGGAATTAGAGATAGCGCCATCCGCACCCGCTTACTCGAAAATGACACACTCTCACTGGAAAAGGCTATCGTCCAGGCTCGAACATTAGATCAGGCCCAGAAAAACTCAGAATCGTACCTCACTCATTACGGTGCTGTTGCAGCCACTGGCTCTCGCCACGAACCGTCGCCGACTACTAACTCTGCCCGGCCTGCCTGCGTCCAAGGAGACGATCTCCCAAACTCTTCAGCCGCTACGAATTTCGACAACAAAGCCGCTCTGTGCTTCTTCTGCGGGTCTCGACGCCACCCACGAAGCAGGTGTCCGGCAAAGGATTCTCTCTGTGCGAAATGTGAAAAGACCGGCCACTGGGCCAAAGTCTGCCGCTCAAGTACTTCCTCGGCACGTCAAAAACAGGATAAAACCACAGCGTCTCATTCAGCCGCAGCATTAGCGACCATTAGTACCACTCTATCGTGTAGCTCCCCCATGCCTACCAACTCAACAGTCGATATCCTCGTCAACGGCCGTTCGTGTCTCGCCTTGTTGGATACTGGCAGCTCGGACAACTTCATTCGTGAGGATCTAGCCAAACACTTAGAGCTGCCCATTCTTCCGCACTCGGGCGTCGTATCAATGGCTTCGCCTAATCTATCCGCAGCCATCTCAGGTCGATGTACAGTGAAGGTTACGATGGGAGACCGCGACTACGAAAAGCTCGAACTATCCGTCTTGTCGGATCTGTGCGCTGACATAATACTCGGTACCCCATTCTTAATCAGACACAAGGAATTGAACATCAATTTCGGAGGTCCGGAGCCAGCACTCCATATATGCGGCCTTACTCGATCAAGAATTTCAGCCCCACCACTATTCGGCAACTTAACTGCCGATTGTCGTCCCATTGCCACGAAGTCCAGACGATTTTGCTCTGAGGACAAAATTTTCATTGGGAAAGAAATCGAAAAGCTACTCAGGGATGAGATAATTGAACCCAGTAACTCACCCTGGCGTGCTCAAGTAGTCATCACATCTACCGAAACAAAAAAAAAACGCATGGTAATCGATTTCTCTCAAACCGTCAACCGATTTACCATGCTAGATGCATATCCTCTTCCGCGAATCGATGATATAGCCAACAAAGTCTCACAACACAAATACTACAGCGTAATTGATCTGTCAAGCGCATACTACCAGGTAGAAATCGATCCGTCTGAACGACCTTTCACAGCATTCGAGGCTGACGGAAATCTATACCAATTCAGAAGGATCCCTATGGGAGTAACTAACGGAGCCGCGGCTTCCAGCGCGTCATGAACGAATTCATATCCTCGAACAACTTATCATCAACATACGCCTACCTCGACGATCTCACCATCTGCGGAACCACTTGGGAAGAGCACGATGAGAACCTTCGACATTTCTGGGAAGCCGCTAAACGAGTAAATCTGAGTCTAAACAAGGAAAAATGCAAGCTTTCGATGACATCAGTGCACCTGCTCGGATATTCTATCTCTCATGGCGTATTGCGGCCCGATCCCGAACGCCTCCGGCCACTACAAGAACTTCAAACTCCTCGCAACAAGTCGTCTCTACAACGCGTAATCGGACTATTCGCATACTATGCTAAATGGATTCAGAACTATTCCCTCAAGATCAAACCTCTGCTCAACGTTTCATCATTCCCATTAACTCGCGAGGAAGTATCAACGATCCAAACACTCAAAGATGATATCTCGAAAGCTGTCGTCGGTTCAATCGATGAAGAACTGCCGTTCACTGTGGAGACGGACGCTTCCTCTTCAGCAATCGGAGCCACCCTCACCCAGAACGACCGCCCGGTGGCGTTCTTTTCTCGCGCTCTGAATAACACAGAACGTCGCCATCACATCGTTGAAAAGGAGGCATACGCTGTAATCGAATCCATTCGCAAGTGGAAGCACTTCTTAGCTTATCGACACTTTACTGTCGTCACCGACCAGCGGAGCGTATCTTTCATGTTCGATGGAAAAGCTACTGGTCGTATTAAGAACGATAAGATTCTCCGTTGGCATGTAGAACTAGCCGGCTACTCATTCACAATAAAATACAAACCGGGCCCCGAGAACCGAGCCGCAGACGCATTGTCGCGATCCTTTTGCGCTGCTACTCCAAGAATACCCCTCGCCCAGCTGCATGTTAATCTGATACACCCAGGAGTCCGCCGAATGACTCATTTTGTGAGAGCTAGGAACCTACCATTCTCAGTGGATGACATCAAACGAGTTACGTCGGAATGCCAAACATGCGCTAAATGTAAGCCACAGTACTATAAACCAGAAGTTAGTCACTTAATGCGGGCCATGTCCCCTGTTAGGACCTTACATCCTAACAGTAATCGACGAGTATTCACGCTTTCCTTTTGCCTTCCCGTGCCGTGATACGAACACGTCAACCGTTATCGCCCGTCTCACCGAGTTATTTTCTACCTTCGGAACTCCCTCTTACATCCACACAGATCGAGGGACATCGTTTATGTCTTCGGAACTAAAACTGTTCTTACTATAACTAAACATGGTATCGCGACTAGTCGCACAACGCCGTATCACCCCCAAGGAAACGGGCAATGCGAACGTTACAATGGAATCATCATGAACACCATCAAACTAGCCATAGAAGATCGCGGGTTGCCGATGTCGCAAAGGGAGTCCGTCCTACCAGACGCGCTGCACTCGATTAGATCGCTGCTGTGTACGGCCACGAACGAAACTCCTCACGAGCGTCTATTCACGCACCCGCGGCGTACTTCTACCGGTTCTGCACTACCGACGTGGCTGTCTTCTCCGGGAACTGTACTCCTTCGCCAATTCATTCGCCGATCCAAGAACGACCCCCTCGTCGAGGAAGTTGAGTTAATTGAGGCAAACCCCAACTACGCGTTTATACGGCATCCGAATGGGAGAGAAGATACCGTATCCATCAGGGACCTGGCACCGGCGGGACGTAGCAATACGGATGACACGAATCACTATGAACCCCCCGTACCCAGTCCGCCAATCAATTCCACCCCGCTAACGGACGACTCAGAACCCGCTGAGATCCGCCGACACACGGTCCCAGCAGCTCCCGTCGAAGCGACTCCAGTCGAAGTCGAGAGAGGCCCACCTGTGTCAGTAACCTCCGAGACGAGTCCCCCTCTGAGAAGAAGCACTCGAATCAGATACCCAGCTCAACGCCTAAATAAACTTGTAGACTCTTCTTTCTTCCAAAATATCTTGAACTTGTCGTTTGTTTCTTACCGTGCAAAGTATCACGTATTATAAAAGAAGAGAGGAATGTAATGAGTCTTTACTAATTATTGTTTCTGTGTAACAAGTCTTAACTAATTATGTTTTTTGTGTAACAAGTCTTTACTAATTATTGTTTTCTGTGATCACGTATTATAAAAGAAGAGAGGAATGTAATGAGTCTTTACTAATTATTGTTTTCTGTGTAACAAGTCTTTACTAATTATTGTTTCTGTGTAACAAGTCTTTACTAATTATTGTTTTTCTGTGTTTCAGATCTATGCTATGTTTATGTTGAATAAAGCCTCAAATTGGCCTTTACTTTATCTTTAGCCCGCTAACAAACGCGGCACCACATTTAGCTAATAAATTTAAGTTATCATTGCCATGCAAAATAACTCATTTGATTAATTTCTTTAGTATTTCGTATTATTGTTTTGCAAACTAAACTTTCCTGGTATATTCTAGCATTAGTAAATTAGTATCAATAGTATGCTACATCCTCTGTTATGTTGCAATTCCTAGTAATAAATCTTGCAGTAATTTTGTTTCACTTTTTTAAAAAATATTATGCCTTATAAGTCATAACAACGCAATGAAGGCATGTACATACTTCATAGTCTATGCATTAACCAGTGGATACAAACCAACACATACTCGCACAAGCGAATGTTTATATAATATAATATTTTATGTATATATAAATTATAATATACCTATGCATATATATAATATATTTACATTTCATTAAAAGTAATGGTAACGAGTAACGGTGCCGTTACTCGTTACTTTTTAAAAATGGTAACTGTAACGATAACGGCGTTACATTTAGACTGTAGTAACGGTAACGGTACGGCATTACATTTATAAAGTAACGAGCACAGCACTGGACTATTATGATGTATATTTATTACTATTTGACTTGGTTTTATGGTTAAATTGACTTATTGCAATGTTTCCTGGGTGGCTACGCGCCGCTTAGGAACGTAACGCGTATTTATAACATGGGGCGTGTGGGAAATAAGAATTAATTCTTCGCGGAATCGCTCAACGCCCTGTTTTGCAGGAACGTAACCCGCGTAAAACGAGACCTTCCTGTATATTGTTGTTTTTCTAGAGTTTAGGTGATGTATTCTGCGGAATATTAACCGGACGGTCTCCCATCCAACTACTACCCAGACCCAATATCGCTTAACTTCACTGATCTCTGGGAAGCGGTGTTATGACATTGGCCACGACGTAGCCTGTCATGAAAATGTTTTCAATTTTTATTTAATTTTCTTTACTGTACGTTATTTTCACTCATTATTTTACACTGATTTCTAAATTCTATAAAACAGCAGACGGGTAGACATGACTGTCCTCACTTGAAACACTGGACCCTGCAGCCGACATTTTTTTTTAACAAAGCGAGGGATTGGGAAATCACAACGTTTATAACTATTTACCGGTTTCTTTTAGTTAGGACAATAATAATAACGGGGGAAAGCGAGCGCAAATTCATAATTTAACACTGGATCGTGGAGGAAACCTTAAGTTAAATAAATTTTGAATCACAAATTATATTTCTTTAGCATCAAACAGCGATCTTATCTTGAGGACCCCAGAAACAAGACTGGTGAACACGGTGCTTTTCAAAAGCTCATAGACCTACCCTGGATTGGCTGATTCCTTCACAATAATAACGGCTATGATGTTTGGGTCTATTTTAAAATAATTCTTTATGAAATTTTTATATTAACATTCAAATAATTTTGTTCCCTTTTAAAATAATTAGTAACAATCATTATAAATCGTGAAATTCAATTTTACCATAATCATTAATAATCATTATAAATTTCATGTTCGAATTTAACATCCGACACTCCTTTGAAAATAAGTTTTCAATAGAAAAACTTTTTTTTTTAACAAATTTAAAGAAGTTGAAAGAACAGACAAAAAATCATTTCAGTGACAAACTCCACACATTAGATATTTTGTATAATTTCATAAAAGATCGAAAAAATTTATAGTCTACACATTGTTTGCATAAATTAACATTTCAAACTAATAACCAAATGTACTGCCTGTAATAAAGCTGGGACGTGGACATTACAGGATAATTTTCTTAAATTGGGTTACAACATATTTTAGGTTCACAATCTATTCCAGCGATTCCCTTCTTAACCCAACATTTTCTCTCCAAAGCCCTGCCCACTTTTTTTCGGGGTTCAGTATTCTAGCGGGGAGAAGGGGTAACTCCAAAAAAACACATTTGCACAGGAAATGAATATCACCATTGAAAAGAGGAGAAAGAAAAACGATCAAGAAAAACATTGATTTGTGTCTGAACCCAGGAGCGGTCCTTTTCTGTAAAGTTACCCACAAAATATGTGAAATTTTGTGCAAGCGTGGCCCGACTAGATGCCGGGAGGGATTGATTATAAAGTATGCTTGTACAGTAGTCAGTTCTCCAGAACGATTTTAAGACCTACAACAATATCAACTCTGATTAGTTAACAAAATGGCGTCAGCAACTATAAAGAGATTCAATACTGAAGGTAAATTTTTTTAATTATTCAAGTACATTTAGATGTTTATTTTAATTTATTTGTGGTCCCCTTTTCTTTGCAACATGATTACTATTAGTCTGAAAGGCTTGTTTGGGGTGATGAAAGCGAAGAAAACCTAAATTAGGCTCAGGAAAGTTTGGAAGCAAACCCAAATCGGACATCTGTCCGAACGAGATTTCTTACGAACTATTCAGCGATATTCATGAATTGTCACTACCGACTGCAATATTTTCTTTTGTCACATTATTATTACTGGTAATTATTCATTTTTACACCCAGTCTGTTTTTATGATGAGAACAAATTTTTCTGGTCAATTTTAAGGTGTTTTGCACGAATCTGCCATCCGTTTCCTATGCAAATGCGTAGTTTTCGAGATATTGTCATCTCGAAAACTACGCATTTGCACGAAACGGATGGCAGTTTGGTACAAAACACCTCAAAATTAACCTGAAAAGTTTCTCATCATTTTCATTTAAACTAACAAAAATATCGCGACTTAACCTTACCAATCATCAAGGGTGTACAGTTGACCTAAATATCTTCTGCTCTTTTCGTATTAGGCACTCTTATCACATTTTGGGCAAGTTAAGGATAAGAGAATAACACCATAATCGCTAAAAATATCCAAGCCTTTGACTTCATCTAGGGCACACAATGAATCAAGTTCTCAGTCAAAATCACACGAATGGCACATCATAATTCTATCACAAACACTACTAAACTGAATCCAATTAGAAAAAAAAAATATCCAGAATAAAACCCAGCTAATTAAGTCAGAGTAGTGAAAAAATAACTCAATTTGTACAATATAAGATATATATTTTCTTAGTTTTGAATGGTATATTATACTGTTTTAACTGCGTATGAGCGGGTTAAAAGACGAATATTACCCTTATTACTTTCTAATAATGGTAATAATCTACTTAAGCTCCCATCTCTCTGATTTTCGTAAATTATATATCGGTAGGTTTATTTCTTCATTAGGAATGCGATTTAGTCTCTAGTAAGAGAAATACTTCAAAACCTAACTAACCTAAAAAAAAATCTAGAGTTTTAACCAAGCTTGGTTAATATTCGTTTTAATGCTTTGTTCATTTTCGATAGAAGGAGACATTCTATGACAATTTAACATATAAATTCGTATTCAGGACACCTTGAAACTTCAGGGAAACTGATAAAAATCAAGGAAATGTAATAATTATTTTTTATGGAAAAAAAAAAAAATTTAGACGTAAAAAGTAGCCATTATAGGCCATTGACCGAGTGTTTAGCTCTTAACGCTGTAAAAATGTAACCGATCGTCGTCCTCCAGTTTTATGGGGAGACATCTCGTGGCAAAATTAGGAAACATAGGTCAAAACAACCAATTAAAACTGGTTTTTATTTCACGTGACCTTATCCGACCAGGTCAGTTTAGGTCAGGTAGGTCAGGTCAGGTCAGGTCAGGTTAGGTTAGGTCTGAACCAAAACACATTTTTCTGGTGTTTTTTGGTGTGATTTGCTCAAATCTGAACTTTGTTTCTTTGGGAAATGAGCCATTTTTGAGAAATTTTCAATTTTAAAATTTCTCAAAAATGGCTTATTTCCCAAAGAAATGAAGTTCAGATTTGAACAAATCACACCACAAAATACCAGGAAAATGTGTTTT
Source organism: Bathynomus jamesi (assembly GCA_023014485.1). Lineage (NCBI taxonomy): Eukaryota > Metazoa > Arthropoda > Malacostraca > Isopoda > Cirolanidae > Bathynomus > Bathynomus jamesi. Next base: position 1,285,955 of record JAJOZX010000145.1, on the reverse strand, counting down.
GGTTTAGAAAGGAGGAAAAGCACTAAAATGAATAATTACCCCAAGCTTTTCTGGTCAATTTTGAGGTGCTTTGCACAAATCTGCCATTGGTTTCATGTGCAAATGTGTAGTTTTTGAGATATTGTAACATAAACATATAGGATATATTCATGTTACAAGATTTTGTAAATGACACATTACTACAGGAAATGTGCAGAATACCTCAAAATTAACCAGAAAAGCTTGCTCTCTTCATTTACGTTTAAACTAATAAAAATATCACCACTTAACCTAACCCAACTAGAAAAAATAATATCTTAGCTTTAGTACTGACAAATAATGCAACTACAATTGACCACATTGTTATAACACCAACTATATACTCTGACCACAATGTCATACACACATTCACAAACTTCTCTCTCCACAAATGTAAGCAAGACCCATGTCAAATGGACTTGCCATACTCTGAGCTAAACCTGCACAAGTCAGACTGGACATCAATAAATAACTGTCTGGAAGAAATAAACTGTGGCCTGATTGCATTACTGATTTTGGTGGATTTGACAGTGTTGAAACTGTGACAAAAGACATCACTAAGATAGTGAATGAAGTAGGTCTAGATGATGTGGAAGATGATGATGATGATGAACTGCTCAATTCTCAGTTCCTCAGCAAAAAAAAAGAGGATCTCCCTCCAGGATCTTCTTCCTCTCAATAAATCATCTCCATCTTGCCACTGTCAAACAAGATCAAATAATTTTATTTTTAATTGCTTTAATTACCAAAGCAAGTAGTAATTTATCTTTAATTCAATTATTTTATTATTATTTTACTAGTTTTAAGCATATAACCCATAAATAATTTTCATTTTATGGAAAATATGAGGTCACTTTTGGAGAATCCTGGAACCTATCCTATTTATTTAGGTAGAAGCCCATTATTTTTTAGCTTCAATTTACACCGCTTCACTTTTCAATGGCAATCTACTGGAACTTAACCCCGGCGTAAATCGAGGCATACCTGTCTATATTTTCTCTTTCAGATGCAAAAGTAGATAATGCATTGACACTTCTTACTTTTAAATTTTGGGATCAAATGTAGAATTCGGACCCCAGCCTTCTTTAGTTAGCTTTATAAGGCTAATTAACGAAAATATTACGACAACCTAACCAATCGTTAGGTTAACTGTACGCCCTTGATGATTGGTTAGGTTAGGTCATGATATTTTCGCTAGTTAGCCTTATAAAGCTAACTAAAGAAGGCTGGGGTCCGAGTTCTACATTTGATCCAAATTTTGTTTCAATTTAGTTTCAAAAATGGCCAAAAAGAAACAGCTTTCACTAGAAACTTGCCAGTCTATTGTTTTGAGAGATGAAGGCTATTCCATACGTGACATTGCAAAGAAATTGAAGATATCATACAAAGGTGTTCACTACACTGGCAAGAAGAGAGAGAACTGGATCTAATCAGGACAGAAAGAGAGAAGAAGAAGGCCCAGATGCATAACTACGCAGGAGGATAAGTATATCAGAGTCTCTAGTTTGAGAAAGATGCCTAACAGGTCCTCAGTTAGCAGCTAGGTTGAGCAGTACACACCAGGCATCAGTTTCATCATCAACAGTGAAGAGACAACTCAGGGATGCTGGCCTTGTAGGCAGAGTTGCAAAGAAAAAAACACTTTTGAAGCTGGTGAACAAACTGAAAAGGTTACAGTAGGCAAAGAATCGCAAAAACTGGATGTTAAATGATTGGAAGAGAGTATTATGGATGGATGAGTCTAAGTTTGAGGTGTTTTTCCCATTGAGCTTTTGTGGGAACAGCTTGATCTCAAAGTCCGTGAGAAGTGTCCTACAAGTGCCTCACACCTTTGGGAGGTGTTGCAGGAAGTGTGGAATGAAATTTCACCTGAATATCTGGAGAAACTTGCAGAAAGAATGCCTAGGGTCTGTAAAGTTGTCATTGCTGTACATGGTGGATTCTTTGATGAATGGAAGGTTTGAAGAATGGAACAGTTATTTCAAATAGTATTTGTATTTTGTAACTTCATTAATGTCATTACTTTATTTTTTTGTTAATTTTATGACCATTTTGTGAATAAAAGTTCTGATTTCTTTCAAAAACTGAAAAAGTTCTTAGTGATTCCAAACTTTTGAATGGTAGTGTATGCATGGGCAGATGCAAACAATATGGCCTTCAATGAAGACAAATTTGAACTAAGGGTCATTCCATGTCAGTTCAATAGTGAAAAAAATGTGACCATCACAGATTTTTTTGAAAATTGGCACATTTATAGATCTCTGAGAAAAACAGAATGACGCTTGTTTCAACACTAGGTCATATGGTTCTGGAGATATGGCCCTTCGAATTTTGTAAAAAAAAAAAGGTCAATTTCCAAGGTCATACCATATTTCAACATGAAATATCTCTGCTCCTATTGCACTTGCAGAGACCATTTAAACACTTTTTTAAAGCTTTTAAGCATACAACTTTGTTTCTATTCGTATTTTACCTCAGTGGTAAAAAAAAAAAAGTTGATCTCATTTTTGACCTTTTGACCTTGTGTAGGTCATTTGATGTGACAACCAATTTTTTTCTCCTTTCACCCAACTTTGGGTACACATGTCTACCTTAACCTAAAACAAGATTTTTAGTATTAAGTTAGTATAAACACTACAGCCATTTCAGTGGACCATACCCACCTCCATTTTGACAAAGTACCTTTTTCCACCAAACTTTCGAGCACCGTATCTTTGGAACTGTTTGAGCTAGTGTGTTGAGAAAAACATTACATTTTTCTTACTGAGATATATAATGTCTGCTAATTTAAAAAAAATTGGTAATTATCTAACCTAACCTAACCCAGTTATTTGGTCGAATAAGTATCTGGCCCAATTATAACATTTTTTTCTTTTTTGTATATTTCAGAGAATTATATAGGTACCATTTTTTTCAGTGTATAAGACGCACCCCTATTTTCAAGGCCTTTTTTCAGGAAAAAATTATGACCAGCTGCCTAGTTGTCAGAAAATGTCTGTAATTTTCTACCAGCAATTAATTATCAACTTAAAACCAATTAATTATCAACTTAAAACCAATTAATTATCAACTTAAAACCAATTAATTATCAACTTAAAACCAATTAATTATCAACTTAAAACCAATTAATTATCAACTTAAAACCAATTAATTATCAACTTAAAACCAATTAATTATCAACTTAAAACCAATTAATTATCAACTTAAAACCAATTAATTATCAACTTAAAACCAATTAATTATCAACTTAAAACCAATTAATTATCAACTTAAAACCAATTAATTATCAACTTAAAACCAATTAATTATCAACTTAAAACCAATTAATTATCAACTTAAAACCAATTAATTATCAACTTAAAACCAATTAATTATCAACTTAAAACCAATTAATTATCAACTTAAAACAATTAATTATCAACTTAAAACCAATTAATTATCAACTTAAAACCAATTAATTATCAACTTAAAACCAATTAATTATCAACTTAAAACCAATTAATTATCAACTTAAAACCAATTAATTATCAACTTAAAACCAATTAATTATCAACTTAAAACCAATTAATTATCAACTTAAAACCAATTAATTATCAACTTAAAACCAATTAATTATCAACTTAAAACCAATTAATTATCAACTTAAAACCAATTAATTATCAACTTAAAACCAATTAATTATCAACTTAAAACCAATTAATTATCAACTTAAAACCAATTAATTATCAACTTAAAACCAATTAATTATCAACTTAAAACCAATTAATTATCAACTTAAAACCAATTAATTATCAACTTAAAACCAATTAATTATCAACTTAAAACCAATTAATTATCAACTTAAAACCAATTAATTATCAACTTAAAACCAATTAATTATCAACTTAAAACCAATTAATTATCAACTTAAAACCAATTAATTATCAACTTAAAACCAATTAATTATCAACTTAAAACCAATTAATTATCAACTTAAAACCAATTAATTATCAACTTAAAACCAATTAATTATCAACTTAAAACCAATTAATTATCAACTTAAAACCAATTAATTATCAACTTAAAACCAATTAATTATCAACTTAAAACCAATTAATTATCAACTTAAAACCAATTAATTATCAACTTAAAACCAATTAATTATCAACTTAAAACCAATTAATTATCAACTTAAAACCAATTAATTATCAACTTAAAACCAATTAATTATCAACTTAAAACCAATTAATTATCAACTTAAAACCAATTAATTATCAACTTAAAACCAATTAATTATCAACTTAAAACCAATTAATTATCAACTTAAAACCAATTAATTATCAACTTAAAACCAATTAATTATCAACTTAAAACCAATTAATTATCAACTTAAAACCAATTAATTATCAACTTAAAACCAATTAATTATCAACTTAAAACCAATTAATTATCAACTTAAAACCAATTAATTATCAACTTAAAACCAATTAATTATCAACTTAAAACCAATTAATTATCAACTTAAAACCAATTAATTATCAACTTAAAACCAATTAATTATCAACTTAAAACCAATTAATTATCAACTTAAAACCAATTAATTATCAACTTAAAACCAATTAATTATCACTTAAAACCAATTAATTATCAACTTAAAACCAATTAATTATCAACTTAAAACCAATTAATTATCAACTTAAACCAATTAATTATCAACTTAAAACCAATTAATTATCAACTTAAAACCAATTAATTATCAACTTAAAACCAATTAATTATCAACTTAAAACCAATTAATTATCAACTTAAAACCAATTAATTATCAACTTAAAACCAATGATAGAATCTCTGGATCCAGAGGATGTCATAATAGGCTACTATCCACAAATATGTTACACTCTATATCTATTTATAACTGACATGCAAATATATCAGATCCAAAGAATCCAGTCAATTTTATTACGGTACCCATCAATACCAGTACCTTGCCAACCAAAAGTAAGTCGCGGTCCATATCAATTGCGGACCAAGTCACAATTTACAACCATATACATTACAATATATATAATTAGGAGAAAAAGTATAGCTGTGGCTGTAAAGACTGTACAGTAATGTAGAAATGTGTGTGTACCCATTTTGGGTCTCCCATTTAAAGGTGTTTGTGGGGCAAGTAAAGATCATGAGTTTTTCAATATCTCACAGTACTATGGGGTGCACCACTCAGCGGAGGAATCTCTTTAAATGGGGTGTGTAAGGACAGTGTGTGTCCCCTAACCCAAGATGCTGCCTCCCTATATCCCACAACACCTGTGTTGAGCTGTGGGATCTATCACTAGGCCGGGCTGAAACTCAAGATAGAATTAATCAGTCATATTAACAGTTGGCTTTTGATATAAAAAATAATTGGTGGCCACCAACGTGTGTCTGGCCACCCCCATTTTTGTAAAAACATCTAATGCCACACTAGCAAAATGGCAATATCTCTTCTTCTGAACATGCTAGAGAGATGGTTTGCATACCTAAAAATGCAGAATTTGATTTAGAACAAATTATTAAGAGTGGTATTTTTTCATAAAACCTTTAGTTTTTGAGTTATTTTAGAAAAACTAATATTTGGGGCCCATAGACCCCCTTTTGACAGACCTTAGTGACAAAAGAAATTCTAAAATAAGCAGGATTTGGCTTTTTGATTACTAACATTGCCCTAAAAGGATGTTGACATGGACATAGTGATCACATGATATGACTTTTCCTTATCTTGCATCCATTATGCTTGATTAAAGATTAGAGGGTGGGGCTGCTTCATGAACTTTTTTTAAACTTAATGAATTGAAAACTTGGTTTTGTTCAGGTGCCTTTGTTATAAGTTTCCAACTGCAATTTGTCATTGAATTCAACATTTGCAATATAAAGTATGACTTCTACAAGGAAAACAGTTGCTAAAGTACTTGGTGATGTACGTTTTATGCCAGCAGAACAGTTTCCTTTAGGGAAATTGCCTACGTTGAAGCAAGTTATTGAAAGGTGTTTGTGTTTCGGAGACTATAAAACAGATGCTGTACTGAGAGCTACTTCTGAGGAATTGCATAAATTGTGGGTCACATATAATGTTTATCCAATATCAGTAAATGCCATACAGAGTAGGGTGTGACCATTGCCCTCCAAAAATCAAAAAATGGTCCTACAATGCTGTTCAAAGTTTTAGTGTTGTGTATTTATCTAGAAAACACCCCTGTAAATTTTCTTGGAGATTGGTGCATGTTTGAGCTAGCACCGTTGTACCAGCAAGTATTGCTATTTCAGCTTATGAACTTCATAAATAAGTGTGAAAATAGCACATTTTATCAGATTTTCATTTCTGGGTCTGGAACGCTGACCCACAAATTTTCCACGTATTATTTTATTGCATTTAATTTTAATGATGCTCTTTTCTTTTCCCTTGACAGTGATTTGATGTTGTGAATAGAGAATTTAATCATGGATACACGGCAAGATGATGAGTATGTCAGAATGTTATTGGGCACCGTACCCCGAGAAGAAGAAAAGGAAATAAAGGGCTGCAAACTGCCAACTAATAGGCAGGTCTTACTATGTCTGTTAGCAAACCTTCGGGATATGCATTGGAACCAGGGTTTATCTGCCACCATTGACAATGTGCTTTTGCATTACCAGAAGGCGAATGTCCCGACCATTACAGGCAGGAACAATATTGGCCGAGTGATTAAAACTTACTATGACAAAGACTACATGATGCTTATGAAAAAGAATGAGGATAGAAGACGGGCTGATGATCCTGGAATTATGAAGTTTAAATCAGAATTGAGCCTGACGATGAAATTTTATAAGAACACAGTGTTGAAAGACATGGCGGCTGCGAAAAAGGGGAAAACTCAGGCCGAACAAGATGCCATCGATACTGACATACTCTTTATGAAAAGCATGCTAAGTGACAGAGTAGCTACCTACTCTGGGGTAAACAAAGTACTCACAGAAAAGGTTCAGAAGCGACAGAAAAGGCAGATGTGAGAAGAGAAGCGACAAGAGAGAGAGCAATGTGATCATGCTGAGAATGTACAGGCTGATATTGATTCACCTATTAGCTCTGATGAGGATGATGACATTGATGAGGCCAGCACTGCTGAGTGCTGAACCAAAGAGAAAACATCAGAGAACAGTGAAAGAGGGAGTTTCAATTTTTGTGCCCCATGATATTCTGAAGTTGGCAGAACTTGTTTCATGCAGTGTTCGAAACAACATCTCGCTGACCCAGCTGAGTGCAATTGTGTACTCCCTTATATCTGCATGTGGTGGAGATACATCAAAGCTGAGTCTAAATGCAAGGACGGCCCACCGATAACGAGCTTCCATCGTGTCAGAAATAAGTTTAAAAATCATGGTTGAATGGCGACCATCAGACAAAGTACTGGTGCACTGGGATGGTAAACTTATGGACACGCTGGATTCCAAAGGCACTGATGACCGCCTGCCCATTCTTGTGTCTGGTGTCAATGGCACAAAGCTTCTTGGAGTCCCACCTCTTCCGCATTTGACTCAAAAAGCTGGCCTGGTTCAAGGAGACTTGATATCAACAGCAACCAAACAACTTCTGGTCGATTGGGAGTGTGAACAGAATGTCGTTGGTATGGTTTTCGACACAACTTCATCCAATACAGGTAAACCTATTTCAAACATCAGCGTGAATTTATCACGACATTAATACCAAAATACAGTGAATGATTTAACAGAAATCTGCAAAAAGCACGTGCCTGAAATGGTGGCCTTAAACTACAATTACATTTTTTTTCAGGACAAAAAAAATTAGTGTGCCGTATTCTGGTGCGCCTGTCGCAGGCATGTGGGCGAAGTCATCCTAGGTGTTTGCTGGGATTGCTTGAAAGTGGAGGGCTCTTCAAGTCCAAACATAATGGTTTTCCAGAGGTGAGTCATAAGCTTTACAAAATAACAAGGAATATTATTATCTAATGAACAAATTTAGTGGAATTTCTTTTATTAGACTTATAAGATATACTAACACCAAGCAAATGATCGATCATATCAATCTTAATACCCCTAAAACAATATTATAGATTAGTACGAAATACAATAATCCCAATAATTGCATTTCTAGGTTCAAGAACCATTTCTCTCAACTGGCATACAATGAAAAAAAGAAATACTACTACCCCGCAATGCCTGGAGTGTTTGAGGAGCGCCAGCATGAGATGGCTGACTTCTTCCGTGAATCTTTAGCCCAACCATTTACACGTGGCAACTACAAGGAGCTGGTAGAGCCTTGTCTGCTGCTTGTAACTAAAGGATCCGAGCCAGTGAACTTCACAATGGTCTACCCCGGCGCACTTCACAAAGCAAGGTGGATGGCTAAACTGCTCTATACCCTCAAGATTGTTCTTTTGTCAGGCCAGATCAAAGAGCAGTTCCCCAAAGCCGAGGTTGTGACTAAAAGTCAAATCAGCAAGTTAGAACGGTTTGCTGTGTTCACAATCGCTGTTTATGTCCCATGGTGGATTGTTTGCCCCGTTCCAGCAAGTGCGCCACTGAATGACTTGAATTTGGTCGAAACCTTGGTTGAATTTGCCCCATATGACGCCACAATAGTTGACAAAGCACGTGTGGCACTCGGTAGACACACTTGGTACCTAACTGAGGAGTTGGCCCCACTGGCTTTGTTCTCGTCCCAAGTACAAGAAAGGACAAAAGAGGAGATGAGGAAGGCCCTTCTTTGCCATGAAGGCACTGAAGTTACTAAGAGAGTGGGGCTCAATCATGGGGGCTATAGAAAGCCATATCTTCCCCCTGTCCCAGAAAGTGGCACTGCCCTGGTGGACCTAATTGGGCCTGACTCAAGCCGGTTCTTCACCATTTTAGGCATGCCCTATCAGTTTCTCCACAGTCCAGCCAGTGAATGGGCGGATCATGACGACTACCTCAACATGAAACGGGTTGTGGACAAGCTTCAGGTCGTCAATGAGGCTGCAGAGCGTGGTGTAAAACTTTGCCATGACTTTCTTAATGTTGCCAGGGATGAGGAGTGCTTTCAAGAAGTCCTTCAAGTAGTTGAAAATGACAGACTCCGCGTTCCTAATCAGCGCAAACGATCATCTGTTTCCGAACAGAAATCATGGATTCTTGCTCTAGAGAAATAATACCTTGTGAATATATGATAAAACCCCTTAATATACCATGAGAGAATAAGAATGATTAACTTTTTTGTGTTAGTGAAAACAGCTTTTAATTAAGACAGGCAAATGATTTGTGTTAATATCCCTTATGATGGTTGTGTAATCTCATATATAGGCGCGTATGCCATATAAGCAAAATCGCTATTTTTCAAATTGCTGGTGCTCACTCGAATATGCATGAATCTTCAAAAAATTGCACGTGGGTATTTTTTATCAATATGCAACACCAAAATTTTGAACAGCATTGTAGGACAAAGTTGGGGCAACTGTCACACCCTAATACAGAGCCGACTGAAAACCCAAATAAAGGAATTCAACCGCCTTCTGAAGTATGATAAAAAGAAAAGGGGACCTAAATATCATCAAGATCTGGATGATTTGTCTTCGGCATCTAAATGAATTGCCACTTAGACACATCTTCATAACTTTAGATGGGACAACAAAAAGTCCAGACAAATTTTCTGGCCCTATTGGTTCTCAGCTCAATGGGGATGTGTCAGAATGGAATGTTGTGGACTTCAAATCTATACCTTATCCTGCATTTGTGCTTCTACCAAATGAGGTGGTCAATAATTTATCAACAGACCAATACTATGGATACTGCATCTGCTGGGCAATTATTACTGGTGAAGTGGATGAAGACCTTGCGCACTCTTAGAAGTTGGCCTGCTAAATCACTCTCGATGGCTCACCTTAGCCTGTAGAATTCTTTGCTTTTGTTTCACAAAAAAGACCCAGTAAGAACCTCAAAATCATAGTAGAATTCATCATCAAAGTATACTTTCACAGTTGGTTCAATATCAAGGCTAATAAGAGGCTAAGTGATGGGTCAAGAAACCTATTCAATATATGATCCAAAGAGTAAATAAATTCCCTGACAGGAAAATTAGAGAAATTTGTTATGACGTATTAAACAATAACAGCTATTTTGCTCATAGTGAAAATATTTTAATTGGAATGCTGGCTGATGAAGATGGAGGTGAGGTGGTGTGCTGTCAATAAAGTTCTGTGTCTGAGGGGAGTTATAGAGGATTTTGATGATGAATCTGGTAGTAGCAATGATTTTGCAGGTGGAATAATTGAAAGTGATGATGAGAATGAAGAGGATCATGAAGGTGGTACTGATGAATATCCTGCTATAGATGAGAATGTTAGGGTCTTTAGAAAGTCAATCATCAATTCCAAAGCTTCTGCATACCACAAGCTGTCTGCTATGTCCCAATGGGAAACTGTTCCACCTGTATTAAAAGAATTCAGTAATGATGAACTGCGTGATATCATTAATACCGCATTGAAACTGGATCATGAGTGCCACAGTCAGAATGTTGAAAGGCACATCAAGCTTGTCACTGAAGCATCCTTGGCTGTTGTAGGTCATGAGCGTAGAGATGGTCTTATTAGAAACAAAATTAGATCACGTAAATTAATGAAAGATTTTGTCTAAAAATATTTTAAGTTCTAGATTATTATTTATCATGCTAAAATATGACAATTTGTTAATTGTATAATTTAATGTTTGGCATTTTGGAATGTCAAAAAGCATTCAATGAATTTAAAATGGCTGATTTTGATTGATTTGATTGCTGATTGAAAACCACTAATACATGTCAATTTGCAGCTTGAGAATGTTTTATTGTGTTAACATTCAGTTGAAAGGGGGTCTATGGGCCCAAAAATTAGTTTTTCTAAAATAACTCAAAAACTAAAGGTTTTATGAAATAATACCACTCTTAATAATTTGTTCTAAATCAAATTCTGCATCTTTTGGTATGCAAACTCTCTCTCTAGCATGTTCAGAAGAAGAGATATTGCCATTTTCTTGATTTTGCTAGTGCGGCATTAGATGTTTTTACAAAAATGGGGGTGGCCGGACCCACGTTGGTGGCCACCAATTATTTTTTTCAGGAATCTTATTTTTATGTCAAAAGCCAACTGTTAGTCACTGATAAATTAAAATCAAACAAAAATTATAGTTTCAGCCCGGCCTAATCAATCACCCAAATGCACATAATATATATGAAATAAACTAGTACCATTCATGCAATAAAAATGGGCTTAAACACCATCACCAGATGTCCCTTGCAGACATCAAACTATCCAACCTTCTTTTGAAAGAATCAAGTGTATCTGAAGTCACCACCTCTTCTGTCAGACTGTTCCAAAACTTAATTACTCTGTTTGTAAAACTGTTTTCTTAAATTTGTTCTACATCTTGGCTTAAATAATTTCATACTATGACCTCTAGTCTGGTTATTATGATCTTTAATGAAAAGAGACTCAAAATCTATCTCATCCAACCCTTTTATCATTTTATACACCTCTATCATATCACCCCTTAACCACCACCTTTTTTAATGAGAACATGCTTAGATACGCCAGTCTTTCCTTAAATGTCAATTGTCTTAGAGATGGGATCATTCTTGTTGCTCGTTTCTGTACTTTTTCCAGTTTTTAATATCTTGTATCAAATAAGGACTATTAAATTGAATGCAGTATTTGAGGAGGGGTCTCACATATGAAATGTATAGTTGCTTTATAATATTGGGTGATTTGTATTCAATGTCTCTCTGCATGAGATTGAGTCTAGCATTTGCTTTATTTCTGATTACCCTACAGTGATTTGAGGGTTTAAGTTCATTAGTCACAGTGACACCCAAGTCTCTCTCTATCATCATTTTTAATCCAAATTCCATTCATATTGTATTCAAATTCTGGATTTTTTGGCCCAATATGCATAACCTTGCACTTACCAACATTAAATTTCATCTCCCGCTTATCTGCCCAGGCTGTTACTGTCAAAGTCTTTTTGTATTGTCATTGCTCCTGCTACTGACTTAACATTATGGCCTAATTTTGTATCATCAGCAAATTTTGAGGTTTTACATGATAGGCCCTTCTCTAGATCATTTATATAGACAACAAAAAGCAGAGGTCCCAGCACAGACTTCTGTGGGACTCCGCTCAATACGGGTCTCCAAGTAGACTTATTTCCATTTAGATGAACTCTGTTTTCTGTTTCTCAGCCATTCTTCTATCCAGTCAGCTATATGACCTCTTATACCATGGGCTCTAACTTTTACCACCAATCTTGCATGACGAACAGTATCAAATGCCTTTGCAAAATCTAAGTATACTATATCTACTGGCTCTTTATTGTCCAAATGCAATAGGACTCCATCATAAAATTCAATGAAGTTGGTTAGACAGGACCTTCCATTTCGAAAGCCATGCTGGCTATCATTTATAAGGTTGCACTCTTCAAGGAACTCAGTAACTTTACCTCTAATGATACTTTCGAGTAATTTGCAAATAATGGAGGTGAGGCTGATGGGTCTGTAGTTTTTTGCCAAGTTTCTCTCTCCTTTTTTAAAGATTGGAGCCACATTTGCTTTCTTCCAATCCTCTGGAATTTCGGTATATATCAATGATTTATTAAAAATAATTTCTAGTGCCTGTGCTATATTCTTTTTGGCAGCTTTTATGACTATTGGATGCATTTCATCTGGCCCTGGAGATTTTTCTATTTTTAATTTATCTATTGCTTTTAAGATATCTAGTTTTGTTACCCTTAATTCATTTATTTGTGTGTCTTGTCCTGGTAGTATAAGGGTCATTCTCTGTCAGATCAACCAGTGCCTAACACCCTCATCTCTCAGATTTTGCTGAAATTTGGTTTATAGGGAGTTTGTGGGCCCTGAATCCATTTCTGAAATTATAAGGTCAATCCGACCAACGGTTCAAGAGATATGACCTCAGGTCACTTGCGAGGTCACTAACATTTGGCGACCCATAACTTGGGTAATAATGGTCACAATTATATAAAAGTATATATATTTAGAATCAGAAAACGACAAGGAATCCAAATATGCAAGTTTTAGAACTCTAGGTTGAAAAATAAAAAGGTTACACTGTAACCAAAATTTGAGGTCACGATTTGACCTCTGGGGTATCAAATGAGAATTTTTTTTTTAAATGTAAAAAATGAAGGCATAGGCATTGGCTATTAGAATCAGCAAAAAAAAGTTTTTGTTAGTATTTTTCATGTAACTAACATATAAGTGAACACCATATTCATAAGTTGTGCGTCAATTCTACCTATTTTTTCACACTTAAGCTCATAATTTGACCTATAGAAATTAAAATTACATTTTTTTATAGATATAAAAACAAAGGCAAAAAATGTAAAATTGTATTTCACTGCTAATCTACACTGGCAATAGTAGTTATAATAGTGAAAGGGGAAGACCTACTTAGAGGATTCATGTGCTAGCCTAATACAATTTTTGCATGTATTGAATTCTGCTGCCTCCTCTTAGGGTAGGACAACTCATTACAGTTAATATATGATGTCCTGGCACTGCACATGAATCCTTGTTTGATGGATAATAATATGCACTTGATCCTGATCCAGAGGGATGTAGAAAGTTCACAGTGAAATCATCAAACTCTTCACAATATTCCTCCACAATTCCATACCAAACTTGCATGTCATAAATGCAGCCAACATACTCTCCTGGTTTGACACATTTTAGGTTACCAAGCATTGCAGGTTCATTAGTAAAATGACTTTTCCTTATTCTTTTCTTTTCTCCAATGCCACTTGAAATGGGATACACCATCAGTTCTTCCTTGTTTAGGGGAACAAATCTATGATATTTCTGAGTTCCAGGAATAGCCCTACTATCCTTGAATCGATGTTCCAACCATTCTTCTGCATCTTTCAAATCAGCTGTAGTTACAAAGAAAAAATTTATCTTCTTGCTCAAGTTTTCTTCACAAAACTGAAACATGTGTTCTGGTGTAAGAATTTGCCTCTCTGTAGTTCTCTGCAAACTGGCACGAGCAGTAGCTCTTTTCACTGTTCCTCCAATCCCATCACATGCATTTTTGCCATGGGATGTAGCAAAGAAGTGCCATTCACAAGACAGACCAAAATCCTCTTCATGGTAACAGAGATTTGTGAAGTTGTATCTGTTCTTATATTGGCCAGCACATCCATCTGAGAAATAGTGCACCTTCTTCAATTGTGGGCATCTGAATTTAACATATGTCATAAGCTTCAATATGAATGAGTAAACCATTATAGTGTTGTGTTTTAGTGATGCAGATAAGAAACAGACACTAAAATGGCTAAGTTCCTGGTCTGCAGATGATCTATAATAGATGACAAAAGGGTGAACTGTACACTGTGAATTGTCCCAGTGAAACCCTTGGGCAGCATCCTGGACAATGAAAGAATAATTCTCAGAGAAATCACCTACTATAACTACCTCGCTCTGAGGTGGTAGTGTTTCTTTCAACTGCTTGAAGTACTGTGATTGTTGCTGAGCAACAAAGTGATGACGAACCATGCAGGATATTTTCATGCTTGGGGATGATAAGTATTCATGAAGTGGCTCCACCTTATCAACCATTGTACAACGGTCAACAGTCACCCATTGCTTGTAAGATATTTCATTTGGAGCTGATTTCACACTGTCAAGTAACTCAAGAAAATCCAGGACACCCTCTTCTCTTGGGCAATCATTGCAAAGTTGCATCATGCAAGTCTCTTTCTGTACTGCAGACACTGTAATCCATAAGATCCTTGTATGAAAGACCTCTTTCTCCCAATGCAGCCAGCTGCAATTTTGGATTTTGATGGTATGTGCAGACACAGACAGAATGAGTCCCACCACTACTGGCAAGCACACAATATGATGGCCGTAATTTTGCAAATGTGGAAAATCCTATTTTGGGATTCTTTTCATCATTTTTATGTAGTTCAAACATCTCTCTTAAATTCCCGAGGACCAATCATTTTTGCACCTTCATTGCACCTTCAGCACTGATAACTTTCACGCAATCCTTTTGGCCAGGACACATACGACTAACCTCTTCTGACTCATAGAATCTTCTAACTATATCTTTGTGTTCTTCAGATATCACTTTTCCTTTGCTCATTAGTGGAATCTTCAGAATGATTCCATGTTCTGATTTAAGTGAATGGCTTCTTTTCACCATGTATGTTGTAGTTTGAAAGAAACTAGCTGTTTTTTCAATTATGTATGGTGAGAGTGTCAATATTTGTAGTTTGTGATGGTGACATTTGCTCTCCAGGAATGACTGTTTCAATTCATTCATTAATTTGTCTAGATGTTTTTCAGATTTAGTTTCAGGTTTTGAAGTATCACTTACTCCTCGGTAATTTGAACACCATAACTGAGTTCTAGCCTCTCCTTCAGGTGTTTCTGAGCAGATGATAGCTTACCACGAGCCTTGCGCTTTTTCTGGCTTAATGACAGCCCTTCTGAAAAGAACAGAAAAAAAGGTTTCACACACCTGAATATTAGTAATTAAATATTAATTATAGTACCTTAAATGCTATATAATTGGCTATATAGTAGATCAAACAGACCTTGTAGTAAAGTATAAGTTATTATATTAATTTATTACTTACTTTTTTTAACTGGTGTTTGGTCCAGAAATGCTAGAACTGGTTCAACTGAAGTTGAAGGATTTTCCTTTATCAAGCAATCACTGTCATTGTCCAGATCTTGAATTGAAGAGATGTTACTCAAGCCACTGATAGTAGATGATTCATTTGAATCATGCTCAGACTCGTTGTTTTCAGTGGTACTAAGTATAGTGGGGTTTTTCATTATCAGTGTCCAGCAGTTCACACACAACAATGAGTCTTTTTTCACTCTTCCAGCACATTTTTCGACAAGTACATCAGTCACTTTTCTAAGATTGATTGTTATGCGTTTCTTGTGTTTTTGAATAGGGTCCTGGCAGTATTTCAAGTGCCGAACCATTGTATTTTGATCTGTAAAGATATAGGATTTACAATTAGGTAATATATATTTTTTAGAAAATATATAGCTTATACACACTTAATATTTTAGGCCTTGATAGTCTCTGAGGCTCATTAAAACACCATACCCACCAGCCACCCACAGTGCTGGCTGGAACTGTACTAACCTGTAGACAAGGAATTTTGCAACTATCTGTGTTGATTCTGCACTTAGACAAGTAGCAACATGTTTCAACAGGTTTGTTTAGGCTACATGTGAGCTTAGTCTTCCCCTTTCACTATTATAACTATTATTGCCAGTGTAGATTAGCAGTGAAATACAATTTTTATTAAATTCTTGGAGCTTGAGGTCAAATTGATAGCTAAGATATAAAAATTCCTTGAAATGACAAGCAATTTATAAATATGGTGTTCACTTATAAGTTAGTTACATGAAAAGTACCAACATAAACAAACTTTTTATGATTGTTTCTATTAGTCAAGAACTCTGACTTTGTTTTTTATATCTATAAAAAATGTAATTTTAATTTCTATAGGTCAAATTATGAGCTTGTGTGTGAAAAAATAGTTAGAATTGACGCACAACTTATGAATATGGTGTTCACTTATATGTTAGTTACATGAAAAATACTAACATAAACAAACTTTTTTTTGCTGATTCTAATAGCCAATGCCTATGCCTTCATTTTTTACATTTAAAAAAAGAAATTCTCATTTGATACCCCAGAGGTCAAATCGTGACCTCAAATTTTGGTTACAGTGTAACTTTTTTATTTTTCAACCTAGAGTTCTAAAACTTGCATATTTGGATTCCTTGTCATTTTCTGATTCTAAATATATATACTTTTATATAATTATGACAATTATTACCCAAGTTATGGCTCGCCAAATGTTAGTAACCTCGCGAGTGACCTCAAATTGCCCGAGGTCATATCTCTTGAACCGTTGGTCGGATTGACCTTATAATTTCAGAAATGGATTCAGGGCTCACAAACTCCCTATAAACCAAATTTCAGCAAAATATGAGAGATGAGGGTGTTAATTTCAATTTTTTTTGGTTGATCAGACAGAGAATGACCCATAAGATCAGGAATATTATTTAAATTTTCATTTGTGAATACTGATGAGAAGTATTTATTTAGTTCTTCAGTTATTTCAAGATCATCATCTATAGTTTTATCTATATGGAGGGGGCCAATTTTCTTTTTCACTCTACTTTTCAAATTGAAGTGACTGAAAAACTTCTTAGGATTGTTTTTTGAATTCTTGGCTAGGCTTTTTTCCAGGTCTTATTTGCTACAGTATCTCCGATTGCTTTCTTGCAAATACTTCTTTTACTTTTATATATTTCGGAGTCTGTGCCATTTTTAGTTCTTTTGAATTTATGAAATGCTTTTGTTTTTTCTGATTGTCTTTTTACATTGTAGTTTATCCAAGGTTGTTTTTTTTTTTTATTTTCTCCAGTTCTGATTTTACTCTGTGGGATATGCTTCCTTTGTATGTTCATTATTATACTTTTAAATTTTTCCCACATACTAGTTACTGTCTGTTCAGGCTGTAGAATATCTGTCCAATTTATTAGACACAGATCATTTACTAGTCCATTTATATTTCCTCTTTTAAAATCTGGAACTTCTACTTTATTTTCACTAGGTCTTGAATTACAAACAATATTAAATGAAGGATACAATGATCACCTGAACCTAGTGTTTCTGAAACCGAGATATCCTGGAAGGTATCTGGATTATTTTTTTAGAATTAAATCTAGAATGGCATCATCCCTGATTGGCTCCTTTACTAACTGGGTTAAACCATTCTCAATTATACAGTCTAAGAATATCTCATTACTTTCTGGTGTTTGTAATATTTCCCAGTCTATATGCCTATAATTGAAATCTCAAACAATAACAATAGTGCTTGTCATTGCTTTATTTATTTCATCAATAAGTTTATTTTCTACATACTTATTTTCTTCTCTACTTTTGGGGATTCCTCCAACTGAACGTCCCTCAGGTGGTCTATAGATACCCCCTATCCAGATTTTCCTAACATTTTTATACCCAATATTTATCCATACAGATTCAACTATTTCCTCTTTAACGGAGATAACTTCAACTGGATTCAGATTTGTCTTGACATAAATAAATACTCTGCCACCCTCTGAATATTTACGTTCATAATAAAAATGTTCATAGCCATCAATTTCATAAGTAATGGTATTATCTCTCTCACTAAATAGACTATTTGGTATCGTACTGAATTTTGTCCAAGTTTCAGTGACAATCATAACATCAGGATTTTCAATACCTATGTACAGTGGTGTTCTGGTGTAGTGCTAAATAAAGAAGTGAGGGAACGCATTTTGAAAGTGTTACTCAGATGCGGGGGGACAATGGCGAGCGTGGCGAGCCCATACAGCTGGAGGTCCGGGGGCACTGTAAGCCCCCCTGGAAATCTTTTGAAATCTGACCAATTTCAGGGATATTTTGAGGTCATATGCACTGGATATTAGGATATATTCCAAGGTTGAAGATGCAGTATTTCCAGTGTCATTAGATATATGACATCCAGTACGATCAATAAAAATAGCTAACAACTGGAATGATTACGGTAACTAAAAAAAGTTAACAACTGGTACGCCGTGGTGACTGTTTCACCAGATCTTTATAGGCTAGCATTGCCTCAGTCGAAGCTAAAAGAAATGAAGTAGTTAATGATTCTTTCTCATATTTCTTCTAGGGGTGGGAATTAAAATTTCATGACGTTAGAGATTTGTAAGTTTGGATTTATTTGAATAGTGAGGGAATGCCATTCCGTCTACCAAAAAAAGTAAGGGAACACCGTTCCCACGCATTCCCACAGCACCACCACTGCCTATGTATGCCTTGAATTCATTTATTTTATCTCGGATACTTCTTGCATTTACATAGAAAAATGACAAAGAACCCAAGGTTGGAATATTTTGCTTGTAATTTAGTCTGGTTCTTGTTTTGTGATGGTATATTATTTGCATCTCTTTTACTTTCTTTGTTGACCTTTTTCTTTTGAGTTTTAATTATATTTTCTATTAGTTTATTGTTATCAAGTGTGTTGGTATTTGTACTAATTTGGCCTATTCCTTTGGTTTTTAGTCAATTATATGATACAATCTTTGATAGTAAATCAGTCCCTTTACTATTAAGGTGAATTCCATCTCTGTTATAGAATTATTATTTTTTTTTTTAGTAAAATTTATTCCACAGTTCGATATATGTAATTTCCATGCTCTGACATAGTGTCTTAAGCCTACTATTTATATATAATGCTTCTGAGTACCATTTATTATTCTCATGTATCCTGGGAATTATACCTGTGATAGATGTTTTAAGGTTAGGTCTCTGTTCCTTTAACTTTGTTAATAGTTGTTTATATGACTCCATGATTTCTTCGGAGTGCTTACCCTTTATATCATTTCCACCTACATGTATAACCATATTCTTTGGTACAGTTAGGTCAATACCAGATCCTTTTTCTATAATTTTATTACTAATTCTATTTATCCCTGCACCTGGATAACAGTAAGCTATGCTACCTCTAGGTAATTTAGAGCCTAGGCCCCTCACTTGAGTCACCTATAATGGATGCTGGTTCAAACACACACATAGCTTTAGAGTGCCTGGGTTTATATGAGTGGATTATTATTGCTAACATTTTGTTTTATAGGCCTGCCTACTTCAGCTTTCTCATCTTGATCCTGGACCAGTGAGAAAGTATGAAACTGATTGGTTAGTTCTATAAAGACACTTTTCCTTGGCTCTTGAATTCTAGCTTTCCAGGTTTTCCTATGTTTAGTCCACTCATCATTTTCAGAAATTGTCTGAGGATATCTAGGCCTGGGCTCACTATGAGGTATAGGGACATTTAAGTTTACTTGAACTGCTACTTCACTAGATTTAGGCTCAACTGCAGTATCTCTATAAGTTGGTCTGGCCTCTCCCTCACTAATAGACCCTCTGGACTTATTAAATTTTTTTATTACAGTACTACACTTGTCACAAAACCACATCAAGTTGACATTAAGCTTAGAAGCAGCATTTATACATTTATATATATCATTTGTAACACCTTTGCAGCTTACGTGATACCAGTCATTGCAGCTATCACATGCAATCGCTCTATCTTTACTCTTAACTTCCTTTTTACAAACTCTACAGTCACTGTCAAAACCCATTTTTGTAGGGTAGGCTATGTTCCTAAGTTAGGTCCTAGGCTTAAAAATTTTGTTGACTCACCCACTTTGATACTATCAAGTTATATCAAAATAGTTACTCAGGTTAGGTCAAGTGGGAGTAACACCAGTGTGATCTTATACCAGTCAAAAAACAACTCCAAAATGCAGGATCAATCTCAACTGCAGCCCTGGAAAAATTTTTCACCACACACCTGGTTTCAGTAATAAAGCATTTGAACTTTTTTGTTAACAAGCAATTCTAGGCATGTCCGATTACCAATGTAGGTAATTATAAGACTATACTATATGTTATGAAACACAAAAGTAAATCATTATGCAATACATACTGTTTTTCTTGCTATCAGTGGGTTGGGAAGAGTAGAAACTTAGTGTAAAATTGGCCAAACCAATACACAGTCAGGAGGGACTAAGAGATGATGAATTTTTGTAAAAATCCATCAGTTCTTCTAGCCCATATAAAGGTAATATTATGACCTTTGGTGTACAGGACGCAGGGTGATTTTGAGACCCCTTTTTTTTGGAAAAAAAAGCATCTTTTACACCGAAAAATACGGTAATTTAAATTACATAATTAATTCATTTATTATGGACATTCAAAAGTGTGAAGAACTTTGAACCTGCTATCCTGTTTAAAGGTAAAGCTATGTATATAAGTACCTTATACTAGGCTATAGGTACTACCCTATAGAATAAGTTCAGTTTTAAGAGTTAGATGAGTTTTAATAGAATTACTTTGTGTATTTATTCATTGTGTACAACAGTATGTACCCATGTGAAAATAAGCTTATTTAAACCTCGGATCAAGGATTTTTTGGCATCTGTATTTATTCCAATCTGTAAATCAAACCACATTTTTTCTTGTTGTAGACCTCTGAAACAAGATCAGTAGGTCCCAAATTTTATTTGTGCCATCTAAGCAAAAATAGCTCTTAACAGGGTTGGATACAATGAATAATAATTGTATTTTTAATTAATTGATCCTAATTTCCATTAATTGTAATTGCAGTTGATTTAAAATAAAGGTAATTGTAATTGATTTTTGAGCTATAACTGATGTAATTGATCAATTAATGTCAATTAAAAATTATACCCAGGGGCTAGATCTGGCAGTCATACATCATCCAATGAAAATAAACCTTTGATAATTTATTTAGTTACACTTAGATATAGATATATATTTTTATAGATACCGGTATATATTTTATATTTATATTTAGATATATAGAATAGATAGTTATATTTGTGTAATTGTAATTGATTCAGACAAAATTAATTGTAATTGCAATTGATCTTGAAATTGTGAAGTACAATACTAACTTTAATTAATTTGAAGAAAAATAAAAAAAAATTGTAATTGTTTCTATTTTGTGTAATTGAACCCAACCCTGGCTTTTAAGCTACCGGTACATATGTTTTTTTTTTTTTTTTTTTAGATAAACATGGATTTCAGCAGTTTGAATATGGGCAGGTTCTGTTGTGACCCATTTAAAAAATACAAAGGAAAAGTGAAAAAAGGCATTTGTGCATTGACTAAAAATTTGATTGATCAAAATCTTGAATTGAAACTAACAAATAATCATAAAGCACATGCAACCTGTCGAAATATACTAGCAAATCGTCCATCCCCAATGCCTGAATATGAACCACTTGAAAAATCACCATCCACCTCATCAAGTGTCCCATCTGAGCTAGAAACCATTGGAGATATAGTTGAAATGCAGTATGAGCTTAGTAAATTCAATGCTTCATTGGTCACACTTGATGAGACCCCAATAAAACTATGTAAACTCTCTGACAGCGCTGGTTACGCAAAGAGAAAGTTGAGGAAAGTAGTAGTAGTAGTAGTTGTGAAAAGAAACCTTGAACTTGCAACTAAACAACCAATTTCATGCAGTGACTCAGATGATACAGAACTGGAGATTCTTCAATGACTAAGAGAAATTTAATCAAGTGACAAGTCGAAGTGGAAAACTGACAATTCTTACTATCCAACCAAAAAGATGGACACAAGTAAAGATCAGAGAAGAATTTAAGTGCTCAGATTACATGGCTAGGTAAGCAAAGAGTTTGGTGAGGGAGAAGGGAGTGCTTTCAACTCATAATCCGCATTTGGGGAAGCGACTGAATAATGAAACTGCTGCCAAAGTAATTGACTTTCTCATTCACCAGATGTGAGTAGACAAATGCCAGGGTTGAAAGACTATGTTTCTGTAAAAGGAGCTGATGGTAGGTGGGAAAGAAAACAAAAATCGCTAATCTTATGCAACCTAAAAGAAGCATTTGATCTTTTTAAAACAAACCATCCAACAATTAAAATAGGATTTTCAAAATTTGCAGAGCTTTGGCCAAAAGAATGGTCCACTGAAATGGTTGTAGCATCTATACTAACTTAATCAACACTAAAAACCTTGTTCTAGGTTAAGGTAGATGTGTGTACCCAAAATTGGGTGAAAGGAAAAAAAAATTGGTTGTGACATCAAATGACCTACACAAGGTCAAAAATAAGATAACTTTTTTTTTTACCACTGAGGTAAAATGAGGGGTCCTGCATCTTAAGGTACCTAAGTGCCAAAATTAAAATTAGTCAGAAATTGCCTCCAAAGTTCAGCAATATTCTGGCAATAGTATCAGTTATTAATTGAGCTAGAACATTCATTTTTGGCTAAATTAGAGTTCTAAGTATGCTAATGAAGATGTTAATGAGTTTTTGGAATAGATTTTCATATTTTATATATATATTTTTTTAAATTTTCTTATGCCGAACTTTGGGTGAAATTTTGGCTGGCGATAGAGGTGAAAAAAGTAGTTAGCTTCATAAGGTTTTCAACCATACTTCTAGTATCGTAAGGTTATTATAACCCAAACCATGCGATAGAGGAACTTGGGTGAAAATAGTGATATTTATCAAAAACACGTTTTCACATGCAGTGGCACTTAGGTACCTTAAGACGCGTGACCCCTCAAATATGAATAGAAACAAAGTTGTAGATATACTTAAAAGCTTTAAAATAGTGTTTAAATGGTCTCTGTAAGTGCGATAGGAGCTGAGATATTTCATGTTAAAATATGGTATGACCTTGGAAATTGACCTTTTTTTACAAAATTTGAATGGCCATATCTCTGGAACCATATGACCTAGAGTGTTGAAACAAGTGCCATTCTGTTTTTCTCATTGAGATCTATAAGTGTGCCAATTTTCAAAAAAATCAGTTATGGTCACGTTTTTTCGACCCAAAATTCCATTGAACTAACGTGGAATGACCCCTAATTAAGTATGGACCAAATAAATACCTGAAAGAACAATTCAACTACACTGGTCCCACAGGAAAAGATATTGTACAAACTGATCATGTAAAGGATCTAGGGATTATATTATTATCTGAAGATGCAACATTCAACAGGCAGATTGACAAAGTAACCTCATCATGCAAACAACTAATAGGATATACAGTGCCCGCGAAAAGTATCCGATCACTCAAGAAAATACAATATTTTCCCTTAATATTCAGAGACACGTAATTCACTTTCTATTTGTTCTAGCGACATCTGGTAACTTTGAGGTTGCTCGCTGATATGAGAGCTATCCAACGCATTCTCAAATTAGTGTTCTGGTAGCCTTCGTTGCGGGTGGCTGTGTCTCAAATTTGTCAGATTTCACTGTTTGTGCAAATTTCTTGATATTTTTTTTTTTTTTACAGAAAGTGGTGTAAATAAAATTTATATATAATGTGTGCTAAAAAACAACTTAAGAGTGATTGTCGAGGTGCTATTGTTGCTTTGCATGCATGTGGGAAATCACAGAGACAGATAGCTAAGGAATTAAACATATCCCAAAGTACCGTTAATTTATGGGTTTCACGGGCTAAGAACAATGGTGGCCTAACCACGCCAGTCCCTAAAAAATGATCTGGCAGACCGAGAAAAACAAATTCGCGAACAGACAAACTTAGGAAACGTTTAGTATTGAAAAACCCAACAATAACTGCGAAAGAAATAAAATTTAATATGAATAATTTGTTATCTGGTGTTTCTGAACGAACTATCCAGGAGCGGCTCCAAAAAAACTCGGATTACCATCTCGCCATGCTGCTAAGAAACCGTTCATTAATGAAAAAATGCGTAAAAAACGTGTCGCATTTTGTAAAAAATACATTCATTGGACTGTTGATGACTGGAAGAAGGTTTTATTTAGCGATGAGTCGACATTTTTGACATTCAGAAGTTGTCCAAAAAAGGTTCGCCGGCCTATTGGCTCAAATAGGATGGACCCTAAATACACCCTAAAGACAATGAAACACCCTCCAAGTGTGATGGTTTGGGGTTGTTTCGGTTACTATGGGCGTGGAAACTTATATTTTCTTCCGAAGAACACAACTATGAATGGTGCACGGTATTTAGCAATGCTACAGGATAAACTCCTAATGGCAATGGCAATCCAAAGGACAAAAACATACATGCATGATGGTGCACCATGTCACAGGGCCAAAATAGTGACAAAATGGATTACTGACAATAAATTTGATATTTTGGATTGGCCTGGTAATAGTCCAGATCTCAATCCGATAGAAAATCTGTGGCTAATAATAAAAAATAAGGTTGAATGCCACGACACTGGCTCAGTCGAAAAATTACAAGAGGCCATCAAAAAGGTATGGTGCAAGGAAATATCAGTGGAAGTTTGTCAAAACTTGATTAAATCCATGCCAAAACGTCTAGAACAAGTCATCCAAACCAAAGGACAGATGACAAAATACTAATATAAGGTTAGTATACATTTAAACATTGTTTTTTATGTAAAAAATACAAATTTCAAAGGTGATCGGATACTTTTCGCGGGCACTGTATACTGAGGACATTCAGAACTAGGGACAGTATGACCATGCTTACCCTGTGGAAATCACTTGTTCTTCCACACATTGACTACTGCTCTCAATTATGGTTTCCCCACAAACAGAATGAATTGCAAAAAATTGAGGGCCTACAAAGAACCTAAGTTACCTCATATATTAAACAACCTGATGGGCAACAGGTGAGTAAAAACAAATTAAACTACTGGGATAGGCTCAGAGACCTTGACCTTTATTCCTTAGAGAGGAGGTTTGAGAGATACATCCTAATCTACACCTGGAAAATTCTAGAAGGGCTTTTACTTGCCCCCAGTACTGAACCAGTTGTGCTCACCTTAACAAGAACTGGCAGAATGTGTCAAAAATATCACCTCCCACCAAACAGTCTGAGAAGGATTGAAACCCTTCAATATAATAGTATCTCTAGGCAGGGTTCTTGCCTGTTTAACTCTTTGCCTCAGTACCTTAGAGATATAAGTGCAGTCCTAGTAGATACTTTTAAAAAACACTTGGACATGTTTTTAGCCAACATACTCGACCAACCCACAGTGCCAGGGTATTCCTCTGCCGGACCAGCCCCCACAAATTCAATAGGGGACCAAATCGTATGGCAAGAGAAGAGGGGTGGTGACCCTGTCATGGCCCTTCCTCAGGAGGTGCTGAGTGGACTTCGTGGGAGCAGCACACCCTTGAGGCAGAAGCGCTCAAGGTAAATCATCAAGGGTGTGCAGTTGACTTAACTGGGCATTAAATTAACCTAACAGGTTAATATTGATTATTTCACCTAAATATCTTCTGATCTTTTTGTATTAGGCACTCATTCACATTTTGGGCAAGTTAAGGATGAGAGAGTAACACTGTAATTGATAAAAACATCCAATGCTTTGTCTTCATCTAGGGTGCATGACGAATCAAGTCCTCAAAATCACATGAATGGCATGTCATAATTCTATTGCAAACACCACCAAACTGAATCCAATTAGAATTTACACGAATACTAATTGTGAATCTGGTGATTTTTTTTTTAATTAAAAGAAATGGTAGATTTTCATTAAAAATCCTGTAAAACTACAAACTTGCTAGACTTTGTTTTTAAAACACACTAGATTTTTGTTGTTAGGTTTTGAAACATTTCCCTTACTAGAGACTAAATTGCATTCCTAATGAAGAAACGAAGCTACTGATGTATAATTTATGAAAATTGGAGAGATGGGAGCTTAAGTAGATTATTACCCCAATAATTTGTATTTAGACACACTGATATGAGAGGTGTACACATTTTTAATCATTGATGCATTCATAGATTAATGGAAGTATGAAAAGTTAAACATTTTACCTAGAACACCATTCTGCCCAGTAAATTTCTAGTCTGAATGGCAACCAGTAATGTTGTATATAGAAAGTCATTTTAGGGGTTTTAGGAGATACTACTGAATACAGTTGAGGTTTATTTTTGTTGCTAACTAAAACTAACAACCCAACCCAACCCATCCCATCCACTGTTGCAGGATGGGCACAACTTTGAGGACAGGATTATGCCATGCTTTTTCATTATTATTAAACCTCAGCAATTAGCATATAGGACATTTGTTCACAACCTTCACAAACCATGATTTTTTATGAGATGCTCCCTTGCGCAACTATATTAATGGATGCATGCATGTGCATAAAAAACCCACACATGCGCAGATGCTTCCTTGCGTAACTGTATTAATGGATGCACGCATGCGCAGTTGCTTCCTTGCATAACTGTATTAATGGATGCATGCATGCGCATAAAGAAGCAGAGCCCACATACACATAAGAAGCGCAGTGCACCAACTAGTGCAACATTTGTGCAATTTGTTGTTCAGTGCAGTGACAAAAATGGATCTTGCCATTGTACTAAGCATCCCCAAAAACCTATAAAACCAAAGTCCATATATATATGGGTACTGGTTGCCATTCAGAATAGAAATTAACCTTCTGCCCATACAACCATTTCATGGTATGAGCAGCTTGCAGCAACATTACCAAGCAAATATAACATTACACTACCTTTGATTTGAAAAATTTGTATATGATACAAAAGTATATGAATACCTCAAAATTTGTTGTTTCACAGATTCATCATCAATCTTTTACTATCTATAGTTTCACAATCTGTCGTCTATATTCACAGATTCGTCATTTCTTGAAAAAAATGTGAAAAAAAAATGATGAAAATTGACGAAACTCAACTGTTTACCAATGCAATATACATTATATTTTGCCGAAATATGAGTAGAATTTGATTAATTAATCTGTTTAATAACATAATACAGTAAAATATTTTCTCATTGGAATGTTATAATCTACCTCAAATTTCGTCATTTTGTATTTTGTTGTGTTATTCTGGAATGAATTAACGATAAACTTTGAGGTATTCCTGTAGTTGCCCCAGTTATAAATGTAGAAAATTCAGCAATATCCTATTTTGGCATCCCAAATTATTTAACAATTACAAAATAAACAAATAGCATCCCAAATAGTATGTACAGTAAATACTCGATGAGTCGGCATTTGGGATGAGTCAGACTTGTCCTCTGTCAAGTGCAATTATTCTTTTGTTTATTTTACTGAGAGAAGTATTTTATTTCCTATGTCAAGTGCCATTATTATTTTTTCTTTTACTAAGTGGTGTGTTTTTTAAATACTGTATATATTGTACTTAAAGGTAAACGATAAAATTTTTTGTTTCACGTTCAAAATAATTCCAGCAACGGTAAGTGAAACAAAGTTTTCGCGATGAGTCTGACTTTTCAATAAGTCGGGCTGGCTAGAGCCCTATATAGTCTGACTTATCGAGTATTTACTGTATATTTAATTGCTTCCTGACATGTATGATGGTGTAGTATCCTGTATAATACTTATCTATGTACAGAAAATATATGTTCACATTTTTGGTAAAAGTTGCTTAAAATTAATTGAAACCTACGTGAAAATTATTGACTACTCAGTTAGGTCAACTGTAAGCCCTTGATTGGTTAGGTTAAGTTGTGATATTTTTGTTAGTTTAAACGAAAATATCACAGCTTAACCTAACTAATTATAAGGTTATACAGTTGATCTAACCAGGCATTTCAGCCATGTTTTCTCATAAAGCTAATGCTATTAAATAATTTGTGATGCTATTCATTTATTTTTGGTTAGTTGAATAATTTGGGATGCCAAAATAGGATATTGCCTAAAATTCAGTTAATATAGTCATCTGGGGTGAAAACGAACAGGCCCCTTAAAATAATTTTTAATATAAAAAAAATTTTAAGAAATTTTTTTCAGGTAGCCCACTATATCCTTCAAAAGTGTTGGTAAAATGATGTCTCTGTTCATTTCCAAGAAATGAGCACCGGAAAAAAAAGTGTCAAAAATATGTAAAGAAAACTTTTGTATTTATTTTTTATTTGCTTGGCACAATTATTTTTCACTAGAATATTTATACTTACATTGAAAAGTGTGAAGATGTGTGTCTTGTAATGCATGAGGAGAAATAAAACATCCTGTGGCATAAGCCTTGTGAAGCTGTTTTTTTTTTAACCCCATGCAGTTGAAGCCTCTTTGGGGTTAAAAAGAACCTGTTTTATGTAGTAGTATGGGCACAGAATGGGAGTGCAGGAATGTTGAAATGCAATTGCAAATGTTATGGGATATGCAATGCAGGGGGTAGGGGTATACAATGAAGGGGTTATGCAACACCACTGTTGCAAGGCTTATGCAACATCAATGCTGCAAAGGGGAAGAGGGGAGGGAGTTAAAAAAATGATTTTATGTATTAGTATGGTTGCAAAATGGGAGAGTGCAGGAATGTTGAAATGCAATTGCAAATGTTGGTCAATGTTGCAAAGGGTTTATTATATGGGTCATTCCATGTCAAGTCAGCCACCTAAAACACACACCCCTTTCAATTTTGCTCATACTTGGCACAATAGCAGATATACATGCGAAACTTAAATTCCCAAATTATTAGAGCTGACTGACCTTTGGTTACTGAGATACAAGGTCACAAAGTTGTGACATTTTGACCTTTTTTGCGTTAAATGACTATTTTCAAAACGGTGTAACTAAAAAACTATTAAAGCTAGAGCATTGATTTTGGTCTCATTTTAAAGCTCTTTAGTAGCCCCTTGTTTATTGTCTCTTGTTAAATATCTCTACTGTGAAAAATAAAAAAATCCCTTCAAAAGTTGACCTTTGACCTTGAATAAAAAAAAAATACCTTCTAAAAAATTCAATTTTTTTCATTAATACCTTGAGTCATGTACAACAAAATCCCAAGAAGCTGTAAGTGGCTGATAACTAGTTCAATGTATAAAAAATAATGAATTCAAGCAACATTTTGAAAAAAGTCATTTTATACAAAAATTGTCAAAAAGTCATGACTTTGTGACCTTGTATGTCAGTAACCATTTTTGTCTAAGGTCAGCTCAATCTCTTACAAATACAACCCATATCTACATACTATCTGCAGCCTTCTACAAACAAGCAAATGCTTATTTTTAAATATTTGTTCTTTACCCACCTCACCTGTATGTTGTGCATGTATGTGATGGTTTTCAGTAGTTGACAAGATTCTTGTGGGCCACCCAATTTATTGTGATTTCTAGAAGAGAAAACAATTTTTAATGTATACCTAGATAGCTACCTAATTAACAAATACAAGTAACATATTAAAATGTACATACAATATGTATAGTGCTCATTGATTTCCATTTATCACAACTTAAAATGTATGCAGTGTATATATAGTTACATGACCATTTTAATTTTGAATTCTTACCTTTCTGTGCTGTAGATCTGCCAAAGCTTTGGATGCCTTCAAAGTAACTTTGCAAATCCTGTATGTTCGTCCATTAGTAGTAGATGCCTCAACTTGTGTTAGAATATCTGAATATGGTAAGATTAATTCATCTGGTCGACCAGGATACACAAATGATGGGTTTGGGCCATGAGGATGAAGGAATGTGACTTTTACTTCTCTATTCTCTGGTATCTTTTCCAGCACATATGCCACCCACCAATGGCCATCATATGCAGCAGTAACAAAACCATGTATTTTCTCCTCAGTCACAACTTCTTCCTTTTCAGTAACTTTCTCAATATTTGAATAATCTGATAATGAATAATGTTTAACCTTAAGAGAAGTCAATGAAACTGGCTGTAAATGGTGTAATTTCTGTGTACCAGCAATAGTCCTTGCAGTTGAGTGTCTTTCTTGGAGAAGTTGGCTTTCCTCTTCATGCTCTTTATTGGTTGAAAAATGACATTTTATATTTACAATATTTTCACTTGCAAATGTATATAACTGTTCTGCAGTAAGGATCTGTTCATCAT
This sequence comes from Bathynomus jamesi, assembly GCA_023014485.1. NCBI lineage: Eukaryota > Metazoa > Arthropoda > Malacostraca > Isopoda > Cirolanidae > Bathynomus > Bathynomus jamesi. The sequence goes on along the minus strand of JAJOZX010000145.1, from coordinate 1,255,535 downwards.
AAGGTCGTTGTAGACTAGCTTTTGCAGCTAATCTCTTAACTGTGCCTCCAACACCATCACAGGGTCCCTTTCCATGACTTGTTGCAAAAAAATTCCATTCTGCCTCAATTCCAAAATCATCTCTGTGATGGCAAAGATTCAAAAAGTTTTTGCAGTTCTTATACTGTCCTGCACACCCATCTGAAAAGTAAATTATTTTGTGGATGGAACCGATGGATGAGATATTATCTTTTAGGAATTTTATCAGATGCTTTTGAAACAAATGTACAGCAACTGTGTTATGGATGTTACACTCTGAAATAATAACAAAGCTAAGGTGAGCAATCTCATCTTCCTTTTTATAGTAAATAACAAATGGATGTAGAGTAGCCATCTCATTGTTCCAGTGAAAGCTCTGAACCTCATCTTGAAGAATAAAGGAATAATTTTCAGCAAAATCACACACAGCAAGGACCTCACCATCTTTCAAAGACATTTTTGTTTCACGGTAATAAGTTGCTTGCATCTTTGTCTTGAAGTCATGTATCTGGTATTCTTTCAGTTGGTTACAGAATTGGTCAATATATTCATCTGTATTCAGTTCTACTGATTCAAGATTTGACCGATCTGTATTGGTCCACTTTTTAAAATTTATGATATCAATGAAGTTGTTTGTAAATATGTCCAGTAGTCTGTTTTTTAAATCTGATGGATCTCCACATTGTTCACATTGTCTGAGGCAGGATTGCATTCCATAAAGGCAACACAATGACGTACATTCTTAATAGGTGTGTCATCATTTGCAGTTAGTTTTTCTAATTCAGCTCCTACAAACATAAGTTTGGCATTCTGATGAATTGTACAGACACATACTGAGTGAGTTCCTGTTGCTCCAGCAATAACACACTGCTTTGGACGCAATTCTGCAAATTTACTGAATCCCACCTTAACCAAAGGATTTCTTTCTTTGAAAATATGATAGGCTTCTTTTAAATTGCAAAGTAAAAGATGCTTTTGCAAATGTATCCTTCCTCTTTCATTGTCAATGATACTACAATAGTCTTTCTTTCCTGGCATTGTTCTACTGATGTCTTCTGAAAGATAAAATGCTTTAATAGCATCAACAGTATCCTGTTTAATTCTTTTCCCACCCTTTGGATTTGGGTCTGAAAGGACACCTTTTTCTTCAACTATTTTTTTAGCAATAGATGCTGTATGCCTTGTTGTGTTAAATTCTGAAGCAATTTTCCTAATGCTCCAACTTTTGGGCAATACAGTGAGGATTTTTATTTTATCACTTCTTTTAGTATTTTCATTTTTGAATTTTTCCTTGAGTTGATTTATTATTTCTAAACAGTCTACATCTTCAGATGGCTCCTTAAATTGTGAGTCAGAAATCTCTTTTCCTGCAACTGTTTCCATTCTCTTCTTAACTGTCTCTGTCACCTTGCTTAGTTTTTTAGCTCCATATGACTTTTGCTCTACAAGCTTTCTCTTTTTTATGGGTGATTCACCAATTGAAACAAAAGAAGTATTCAAAGTACACATCTCATGGTTTTGCTCTGAAGTTGATGCATCACTATTGTCAACATTTTCAATTTTCTCAAGATCTTCAGGTGGTTCACTACTACAAGAAGAATCATCATTTATGTCTGAATTCAAAGTGCCTATTCCTTTCTCAGGCAAGGACTCAATATGTTCTTTACACTGCTTACAAAGTCTGTGATGTAGTGTTAAGTGCAGATCGGGAAACTTATTTACAAGTTCCTGTGGTACAATTCTCAAACTCTTCTTTCGACACTGACCTTTGTGACGCAGCAAAGGATCAGCACACTTGTTTCAGTTTTAAATGTTCCATGTTTGTACTCTGAAATCACAAAAGCACAAAGAAAATCCTGAAAAGAAAACAATGAACAATTAATGAATTATTAAATACATTTTTATACATGTATTTAGTAAAAATAAATTAACTTTAACTTGAAGTCAGGAGTCAACTCTGTAAAGTTGACAGTAGTACTTATATACTAGTTGGGCCTTTGGATCAGCGCTACTCCAGTAGATTTGGGGCTGTCGAGGGGTTTAACCCTGGTTGTCTTTTAAAAGACTTCTTTTGGCACAGGTCACAAAAAGGTTTTTGAACTAATAATGTTAAGTTGAACTAAGTCTTCACTGACACTATATCAGAACAGAACTTTTAAATAAATGAACTGACAAAAAAATCTAAAATTGAAGAATGATGCCAACTTCATTTATTTTTTATACATTGAACTAGTTATCAGCCACTTACAGCTTCTTGGGATTTTGTTGTACATGACTGAAGGTATTAATGTAAAAAAATTGAATTTTTTAGGAGAAGGTATTTTTTTTTTATTTAAGGTCAAAGGTCAACTTTTGAAGGGATTTTTTATTTTTCACAGTAGAGATATTTAACAAGAGACAATAAACAAGGGGCTACTAAAGAGCTTTAAAATGAGACCAAAATCAATGCTCTAGCTTTAATAGTTTTTTAGTTACACCATTTTGAAAATAGTCATTTAACGCAAAAAAGGTCAAAATGTCACAACTTTGTGACCTTGTATCTCAGTAACCAAAGGTCAGTCAGCTCTAATAATTTGGGAATTTAAGTTTGGCATGTATATCTGCTATTGTGCCAAGTATGAGCAAAATTGAAAGGGGTGAGTGCAAAAAGTGCCATTTTGTGGCTGAGTTGACATGGAATGACCCATATCTGTAATTCCATTGACACCAATATTGTATGTTTTGATGACCATATACCAGAGTTAATGCTATATTTTTTTTCACCCCAAGCATGGTTCATTTTCACCCCTTTCCATATGGGTGAAAATTGTTTTTATTTTTTTTATTTTACTAATTAAATATTTTGCAGGGAAAAAAATTCTGTTGCCATGTTATTATGACACCTGGCCTTTATAAATGTGAACATACAGGTTTGTGTCCATCCCTAATAATAAAGTCTGGAGGCCTAAGTTAAGGCAAATTGTTTTTTTTTCACCCCCAGATGACTATATTCATTTTAGTATACATTGGTTTTTTTTATGAAAACCTATTTTTTTAGTCATTTTGCATGAATCTGACATGCATTTCAGTATTACTTAGCTTTCTGGGTCCTGACATATATTCCAATTAAAATAACCTTTCTGGGTCCCAACGTATATTTAATGTCAATTTTGATATGAGAATAGGTTTTTCTGATATATTTTGGTGTTTTATTCAAATCCAACCTTCATTTTTTGCGCAAATGAATTATTGAATGCCTGGTTAGGTCAACTGTACACCCTTGATGATTAGTTAGGTTGTCACGATATTTTTGTTAGTTCAGTTAAGTCATGATATTTTCATTAAAACTAATGAAAATATCATGACAACCTAACCAATCATCAAAGGGCATACAGTTGACCTAACTAGGCATTTAGTTAACCTAATTGGGCACTCAATAATTCATTTGAACAAGAAATTACATTAGTAGGGTTGCAGCATATAGGTGAAGCAAAAAATTTTCATTTTGACACCCGACCATCTCATATCTTGCTTATTTTTGGTGTATAAGGTAAGTTTGTGCAAGAAAGCCAGCTGTGAAAGTTTCAGCTTTCTATGACCATTACTTCACGAGTTATGAAGGTCAGAAAAATCAAGGTTAAGGTCAAAATAGCTCAAGGTTGGCATCTTTGGATGCACCTCACACATTCACTAATTATCATAACCATATGAAACTATATGTTTTTGGACTCAGAATGAGCTGTAGAATCCAAAGACGCAACTAAATCAGCAATAGGAGGAGAAATAAAAATGTTCACCCTTTTTCAAGGAACGAATTGACCTTTTGACCTTGAAGTTCACACATTTTGGGGAAACATTTCTTTATACAAAATGAAGTTCCATCATTGCACTTTTAATATAAACAATAAAAATGTATCTTATTCACCAACTATACTGTCTTAAAGAATTTTTCAAATTGGCTATTTTTCAAATTTCTGGCAAAATTGCCATATGTACCGTATATGCATATATGTACTGTTAAAATCTAGAGATATTCATTATTTAAACTACTTAAGCAAAAATAAATATTATTAGAAACGTGATACAAAATCACTTAGATATAAGCTAGGTACCATAGGTATAACTATGATATAGATATCTCTTTTATTGTGGTCTCCTCCACCCCTACAACCACACCTTTCCACCCTTAGAAATATTTTACTTTTTTTTATAATTACTTTTATTAATAATACATTAATACAAACATATATATATATATATATATATATATATATATATATATATAGGAGTATCATATAAAATAGGAGTAAAAAAGGAGTATCATATTATGTAGACCTGTATTCTATAGATACATATTAAACTAGAGCTCTGTACACTTTCGACTCAAGAACAAACAGGTCTGCATGATTACCCTCAGCTGTTAGCATCTCATGATCATCAAAGGTATACTGAATTATTCTTGAACCTGCTGTCAATGATGGAGCAGTCATTGTCTGGATAATATCAGATGATAACATCCAACATGAGTCAGGACGAGAAGGGAAACTATGTTTAGAACGTCTTCCATGTGGAGACATAAAATTGACCTTATAATCACTAAATTCTTCTGATACTTCAACCACTAATCCAAACCAAATTTTATCATCATAGTTACAAGCTACATATACCCCAACTTGTATATCTTCAGTTGAAATGTGCTTTTGCTCATGTAAATTATCTTTAAATGATGGATGCACAACTGTCATAATTTTTGTAGGACCTGAGGAAATCTCACCAACCTCCAACTGGGTATGACTAATAGGCACAAATCTATGAAATCTACGAGTACCTGGGATGGTTACAGAATTTTTATATCTATTTTCCAGGAATTCAGTTGTCTGCTGGACATTTTGTTTCGATAAGAATACAAATTTTGTGCTGGTATCTTTCTCATCCAGAAATTTCATCATGTCAAGTGGTGTCAGAATTTGGTCTTTAAATGTACGTTGAAGACTGGCACAAGCCGTCATTCTTTTTGCTGTGCCTCCGACTCCATCACAAGCACTTTTGCCATGTGAAGTTGCAAAAAAGTGCCATTCAGCATCCAGTCCAAAGTCCTCTTTGTGGTGACACAAATTGGTGAAGTTATATTTATTCTTATACTGCCCTCCGCAACCATCAGTAAAGTAATGAATCTTCCGCAGGCCTGAGCTCTCTTCTTTTATCATGGGGATCAGTTGCTTTAAGAACGCAAAGACAAGGTTTGTACTATGTTTCATGTCATCAGAAATGAAACAATAACTTTTAACTTTAATTTCAACATCATTTTCATTTACTTTATAGTAGAACACAAATGGATGAACTGTTGCCTGACTATTTTCCCAATGGTAACCTTGTGCAGCATCTTGTACAATAAATGAGTAGTTTTCAGAGCATGACTCCAGATTCCTGGGATCTTGGGAGCATTGCTCCAGTAAATTTGACCATGAGAAAAAGTAAATTTGGGTTTGGGTTTTGTTCATCCGCTAGACGTTATGCAATTTTTTTGCGTATACGTTCTTGTACAAACCAATTTTTTTAAATTACAAATTTAGTTTATTTTAGTTGTTAATTCCATATTTAACAATTATTTTTATTTTTTGTTAAGCTTCAATGTTTTAATAATTAAAATTTTATTAAAACGTATATTTTTTTAATATAAAATTATCAGGATTGGACTATGTTCCATTGATCTCGGCCAGGTTTGATAAATTGGCCAGATAATTACTTGTGCGGTTTTAAGTAATCCACCATGACTCTAGAATTGAAAAGTTTAGTTTAGTTAAGTTTAAACTTACTTTTACTTACTTTAACTTACCTACTTTTACTTACTCTTCCTTACTTTTACTAAGTTTAAAGCACTTACTTTTACTTACTTTCATTGTACTATATTTACTTACTTTTACTCACTTTTACCATACTATATTTACTAACTTTTACTTATTTTGTATTTTTTCAGGTAGTCAATAATCAATAATGGATCCTAATATTGATGAAGTTGGAGAGAAAAGTGGGTGTTAAAAGGGGTTACTTTTGTGGTCAATGCAAGAACAAATATTCAAAGAAGCAAAACTGGGAGGAACATTTTAATTCCAAAAAAAATGTTACAATACAAGAGGTCCCAGAGTTTGGGCCCACAGCTTAGATATTGCAGTAAAGAAATACCAGGATGAAGTGCAGCAAAGAGATATGGCAAAGCAGTCATTTAGTTTGTTCACAAAATGTGCTTGTGCTAGACCTCAGAAAAATGAACCAACTTCATCAACTGCTAATCTAGAAAATGAAACTTTTTCACTAGATGTTTCACAGACTGAAGAAAGTGCTTCTCCTCCACCTAAGAAACAAAAGGTAAGTGAGGAATCTGCGCATCAGACTAACAAAACTGCTTTAGAGGAATTTGAAAATTCCCAAATCCAGAAGACATTGAATGCAATTTTGCGCCTAACAAAAGAAACTCACCAAGCTGTTGTGGTTAATAAAGAGAAGAGTCAAAATATGCCTTCAAGTTCAAGTGTTGCATCCAAATCTAATAAAGCAAAAAGCAACAAATTTGACATTTCCATAGCCTATTTAAGCAAGTGTAAATCAATACAAGAAATCCTGAACAATGATTTGATCAAATCTACATTCAAATTGGTGGAAAAGAAGGATCTAGGGCATGCTGATGATTCATTTTCAGTACCAAGTGATATAATGGAAAACATTGCAAATAGTGACACTAATATGCCTGATGTAGATATAGCTGTTGAGGATGAAGATGATGAGGAAAAAAGTAAATTCAGAGCTGTGCTCCAGTAAATTTTTTCAAATCTGGAGTCATGTTTCAGAGAAGTCTCCTAGGAGAATACCATCAGTGACCATCAGATTAGCTTTCAGTTTTTTTAGGAAACTTGCTTGTGCATCAGCCAATAAGTGTGTCTTGTTAGTGCACAAATTCTAGTTGCCAAAGACTTAATGAAGTTTTCAAGGGATTCACCGATGTTAATAAGGGTTGTCCGATCCGTGGAAGTCCACTGCTTGTATGTAATTATGGTGCTGACTGCATCCTGAACAGATTCCAATCCTTCAAGGAATGCAATAACACCTTCTTCTCCTGGACACAATGCACATTTTTGTAGCATACACTCTTCCTTTTCACTGTCACAAACTGCATAGAGAATGAGGTCTTTATATGATAGTTGTTTTTCCCCCAAAGCTGATAGCTGAAGTTTGGGATTTTGGTGGTAGGTACAGACACACACAGAGTGTGTTCCTCCAGCTCCTGCCAAGACACACCACTTGGGTCTCAATGCAGCTAATGATGAGAAACCTATTTTTGGATTAGTGTCATTTGCCTTGAAAACAGCGAAAATGTCACGTAAATTACCAAGCACCAATCGTTTCTGCTGTAGTTGCTTCTCTCCTTCATGATTCCTAATTGATAGACAGTCCTTCTTGCCTGGACATATTCTGCTTATTTCATCTGATTCATAGAAAGTGCACACTGCTTCCTTCTCTTTCTTTGTTATAACCCGACCTTTGCTAATATGTGGAACTTCTGGTAATATGCCATGTTCTTTCTTTATTTTGTGGCTGGTTGAAACCATTCTTGTAGATGCATTGAAGAAAGATGCTGTTCTGTGAATGGTGTATGGTGAGTGTGTTAGTATTTGAATCTTCCTCTTGTAGTCAGTCATCTCACTGAAGGCGTTCTTGAGTGCTTGCATCACTCCTGCATGCCTGCAAAAATGATATACATGTTTGAGTAAATTTATATGCAAACATATGATCTATATATAGGCTTAGTATACTTTAATGAAGGTACTACAGATATATATACAGTACTCACAAATTAGTCATCCATTTTAGATTGCTTTTCTTCACTTTCTTGTGTAAAACTTGTCATATGAAGTTTCTAGCTTTCTCTTCAGGGATGTTGATGCCATTTCAAATTTTGTTTCAGCCTTTGAAGATCTCCCTTTTCGTGACAGACCCTCTGAAAAACAAATAAAATAAATTGTTAACTTTTTTAATCAACTGTAGGCCTATAGATGTACATGTACATTACATATGAATTTGGTAAATACCATATATATAATCATAACTGTATTGATCTTCATTATATAAATTGATATGCATACATCTGAATTTGTCAAATATATAAAGGTTGTAATGTTCATACATGTATTTATATATATTGATGTTTTGTTGCTATAATATCTACATAAATTAACACTTTAAAAATACTTAAACTTGCTTGTCTTCACTGGTGTCACATTCAGCATTGGAAGAATTGTGTCTAAATCTCCTTGGAAATCTTCAAACATTATTTCAGTAGTACACCCATAGGCAGAGGAACGTTTTTCTGTGGCAGTGGCATCAGTGTCTGAGTTCGAATCTGAGACAATATCAGAGATTTTTTTGTCTTCAACTTTGATTTTATTGATATCATTAACACAATTTTTACAAATGTAATCTCCATATATTAATCCATGAATTCCTTGCAGTGTATTACGGACTGGCACAAGTGCTTTTTCGATCTTCTTCTTATGTTTTCTAAGAGGATCAGCACAAACTTTTCTACCCATCTTGTTTATCTGTAAGAAAGGCATAAAATAAGTAATTAATTTATGTTCACAAAATATATTATTTAACAGTACAGTACATATATACATATGGCAATTTTGCCAGAAATTTGAAAAATAGCCAATTTGAAAAATTCTTTAAGACAGTATAGATGGTGAATAAGATACATTTTTATTGTTTATATTAAAAGTGCAATGGTGGAACTTCATTTTGTGTAAAGAAATGTTTCCCCAAAATGTGTGAACTTCAAGGTCAAAGGGTCAATTCGTTCCTTGAAAAAGGGTGAACATTTTTATTTGTTCTCATATTGCTGTTTTCGTTGCATTTTTGGATTCTACAGCTCATTCTGAGTCCAAAAACATATAGTTTCATATGGTTACGATAATTAGTGACTGTGTGAGGTGCATCCAAAGATGCTGACCTTGAGCTATTTTGACCTTAACCTTGATTTTTCTGACCTTCATAACTCGTGAAGTAATGGTCGTAGAAAGCTGAAACTTTCACAGCTGGCTTTCTTGCACAAACTTACTTTATACACCAAAAATAAGCAAGATCTGAGATGGTTGGGTGTCAAAATGAAAATTGTTTTGCTTCACCTGTGCTGGAACCCTCCACTAGTCAATAAAAAATATCAAATAAAAATACAAAAAGTAGGTGGTTCAATTCACCCAGGCTGGGTACTGTACCTATTTTATCTGGGGTGAATTGAACCACCTTACAAATAACACGCAAAACTGCAGCCTTTTTTAATTGTGTGCAGCAAGTTTCAACAAAAAATGTTCATTCATGTGATCATAGGACAAAGTTGAAAAGTTATAATACTTTTTGCACATGAAATTTTTGACATGCATTTTTTGCATCTTCTTTTAATAGTTCACATAGCACTTTGTTTCTTATAATTTTTTTTTATATTTACATGGAACATAAACATAGTTATGGGTTTGGGTTTTAAGATAACACCAAGTAAATTTTGATTCCTTTTTTACTTTTTATTTTATCAGCAGTGGCTCAAATGGCTTGATTTGCCCCATGTGACACTACACTACATTTCATTTGAAAAACATGAAGACACTTTGGCCTATCGAGGTAATCCAAGTGTTGAGATACATTTTTTAATAATAATAAAATCTTGCATGATGTCAGACTCAAGTCAGCTAATTAACATACAACTATTTACTACCACCATAGTAGCCTATATAACTGAAGCAAAGAATATACATTATATACAATCTACAAAGTATATATCTCTCATGAGAGTATCTAAATTTTTCTTAAAATTAACTAAGAGCTACTGTTTACTACATCATATGGCAAGTTATTCCAAAAATCTACTACTATATGACTAAAGTATTTTTGTAGATAAAGTCTACAAGTATGTTTTCTAATTTTATTATGCCCACAAGTTATCCCATCAGTATCTTGTGAGAAAAAGTTATGTACATCTAAATTCTCCAAACCTGAAAACATTTTGAACATTTGTATCATATTGAAACGGGGGCGCGATGCTGGTAAGTGTATCTGTGTAAAGATGCGTTTACGTTACTCACCTACCGGATACTCTGTTAGTGGGGTCACGGCAGCTGCTCCTGCTTGCTGAGATGGGAGATTTAGCTGCCAGTGAGGACCACCCAGAGGGCCCTCAATTGAGTAAAAATCCTTTGACTTCAGCACAGGGTTTCGGAGCCGGTAAAAAAACTTCTGGCTCCGACTCCGGCTCCGGAGCAGAATTTTTTTACAGTCTGGCTCCGGCTCTTTTATAGTAAATTCTGTTAATTATAAAATAAATATCTAGATTTATATAACTAATTGTCCAATTTAAAATATTGCACAAAAATATTTTATTATTAAATCACTTTAATACTCAAAATTTAAATTTCTTATGATTTTAAATTAGGCAAATATAATGATAGAATGAAGTTATTTAAATAACTAAAGGAAAATGATGAAAACTAAATGATATTAAATATTTATTAACAATGGTAGCTTATATAAATTAGAGAAACTTGCCTCCTAATTAGTTCAAAGTTCAAACTTAAGAATTCTCGTATGGAAAATAGTAACAATCAAACTTTTCTGAGATAATATATGCATCTTTTTTTAAGTGTTGAAACTTGAAAGCTTCATGAAAGCCAACTTGGCTTGAAAAAGAGCTGAATATTTCAAAAAATTCAGTTTTTAAATTTTTAATAGGTTATATTATTTACTTAAAAAGAGATTTTCTTTTAGTCAAAAAGTTTTGTAATTTAATTAACAAAAGCAATTCAACTAAAAGTCAAAAGTTCAAACTACTAATACATATTATAGAAAATTTACAAAATCATTTACCCTACGCTTATAAAATCAATACTACTCCTTGGATTAACAAATGAAAACTAATGCAAAATTTTTTTATTCTAGCTAAGGCATAATCAAACTAATTTTAAACATAAAATCAAGATATTCTTCTTGTAAATCTGTTTCCTCCCACACCTCCATAAAATCCAAGAATCCTATGGTACCATTTTTCGTAATATATTACAAGAATTATAATTTGCAACTAAACCTATATTTAACAAATAACAATTTAGGTAGCAATATATCGCCCGGAGCCAGACCATGGAGCCGTATTTTCAAGGTTTCTGGCTCCGGCTCCAGGTAAGCAAAATTCACTGGCTCCACCGGCTCTGGCTCCGAAACCCTGCTTCAGCACCACCCGCACTGCGAAGAATGAGAGAAATGAGGTGAGCAAGTTACCAATTTTAGTGTGGTTGAGATTGTCAGATAGGCAGCTCCTACCAATCTGAACTGGGTTCTCACCTTTAAGATCTCTGGGACATAGCCAGTCTGCCTCTTTTAACAACTTACTCTTCGGCTTATGGTGGAAGGATTTAAGAAAAGTAAAATGTCCTTTGCTTAATTTAATCAACGAAACAACAATAACACTTACAAGGTTAACTGCATCAGCAGGCAAGTTTTTACAGGTAACTAAAGAAAATACGAACAATTTTATTGATCATACACCAATGTATATTCAGAACCAACTAAGCACTTGAAAAAAAATTATTACTACAAAAACAAAAGAAACAAACATCATTAGTCCCATACCACACACAGGAGACAAGACTTACAGAAAAAAAAATGGAACTTGCATAAACCTGATAAGTCCCAGATGTGTCACTTTAAACTCCACTTCATCTCGCAATCAATAAAGGTTTTCTTGGCTCAATCAGTACAAACAAAAGCAATGTTTATAACAAAAAAAAAACTATGTGAACACTGGCTTCAGCATTTGTGCAGGCATTGGGGAAGAAAAAGCTTTGTCCAAATTCACTTCAATAAGCAAATGTCCCAGCCAAAAACAAATCCCTGATAAAGAAAAAAAAAGCCAACAACACTTAGATATTATCCCCCTAGCACTGTCATCAGTGGACTCACAGGAATCCATGAGTGCAATGATGCCAGAAAAGGGAGCAAAACTGACAATGATAATTAATGTTCTAAAATTTTGGGATATGTATTTGCATTAATATGTTGCTCATAAGGCAGTTAAAAGTACAATTTAGTTCACAGCCTGAGAAAGCTCAAAATCCATTGTGATGCATATTGATAACTGAAGTTAGGCTTATCAACAAGGTCTTTATAAAGGAAATCAGACATTCAGAAATGATTGATATTTACATGATAATTTTAAGTGATCCAAATATGTGAGACATGGTTCTTATAGCTAAATGGTAAAAACAAGACTATAGGACCACCTACCACACCACCAAGGAGAAGTGAGATGCTTTCCTGTCTCTTGAAATGGGCATATAATTGCCTCAAGCTTCTTCTTGTTCTCTATACTGAGAGAATTTCAAAGCTGTTATAATCAATTAAAAAGAGAAGAAAAACATTTTTAGTAACTCTGAAGGCTTGGCTTTCTAAGAAAGCTCTGGCCCAATGGGGATTACTGAAACCTCCCAGGCCCTACTGAGGGGTTTGGGAGCTCTCAGGAATCCTTTCCAATAGTGGAGTTCCCATCAACTTGGGGTGTTAACCATACCATCTCACTATCTCCCCTCATACACTCTCTCAAAACTAAACATGCATAATTCCTTTAATCTATCCTTGTATTTCAGTCTTCTTAGGTTAGCGTTAAGCTTGGTTGCCCTATGTTGCGCACCTTCAAGCATATCAATATCATGTCTAAGGTGAGGGGACCAAGCCTGAATGCAGTATTTGAAGTGAGGCCTAACATAAGAATTATATAATTTACAGATGACTTCCTTACTCTTGTAACTAACATTCCTCTTAATAATACCAAACATTTTATTTGCTTTATTTCTAGCCTCTAAGCACTGCTTGGAAAATTTTAGATCACTACAAACTATAATGCCAAGATTCCTTTCCTTTCTAACCTCCTCCTCCAACCAGTTCCCTTGCATCTCATGGCTAAAGTTTTCATTATTTCTACCGAAATGCATGACACTGCATTTTTGAACATTGAATTCCATCTGCTATTTACTATCCCAAGCAACTACTCTATCAAGATCCTTTTGTAGTTTATAAGAATTTTCTATATTTGTAACTGGAGCAACTACTTTTGTATCACCTGCAAATTTAGAGATTTTACAACTCGCTCCCTTCTCTAAATCATTTAGATATAAAATAAAGAGTAATGGAGCTAAATCTGATCCCTATGGTACCCTACTTTTCACTTTCTGCCACCCAGATTCACGACCATTTAGAATTACCCTCTGTTCTGTCTTCTAACCATTTTTCTACCCAATTTAAAACTGATGCTAATATACCAGTAGCTTTTAATTTATATAGAAGTCTCCTATGTGGAACTTTGTCAAATGCTTTACTAAAATCGAAATAAACATCTACATTTCCATTATTTACCTGACCAGTTACAAATTCTAAAAAGTGAGATTAGAGAAACAAGACCTTCCTGATCTAAATCCATGCTGTGTACTTGAAATAAGATGGAAATTCTCCAAATGATCTTGAGTATTATTCTTTATAATTCTAGTATCTTTCCTACCAATGATGTCAAACTAACAGGCCTATAATTTACTACATTCTTGCTACCCTTTTTGTAAATGGGTATGATACTACACTATATTTTTTCCATTCATCTGGTACTTCTGCATAATTAATTGACCTAGCAAACAAAATAGTTAGTGCTTCAGATTTAAGCTTTCTTTCCCTTCTGAGAATCTAAGCAAATATATTATCAGGTCCAGCAGCCTTATTTGACTTCAATGTATGAATCACTTGCCTAACATCATCCTTCCTTATATGAATATGATCAAGAATGTCTGAAGGTTGAATCTGAATAAAACGCACCAAAATACATCGGAAAAACCTATTCTCATATCAAAATTGACATTAAATATATGTTGGGACCCAGAAAGGTTATTTTAGTTGGAATATATGTTGGGACCTAGAAAGATACAGTAAGTAGTATATACCTACATTTCTTGTGCAAATGTGTAGTTCTTGAGATATCTTCACTTTACACAACATTAATTCACTTGAAGATATTGCAAAAACTATGCATTTGCACAGAAAACAAATATTTGATTCGTGCAAAATGACCAAAAAATGTGTTTTCGCGTTTCCCTACTTAGTAACCTTAACCTAATCTAACCTCCTCAAAATGAAAATCACAGGAAGGGCATAACATATATCGCAAGTATGTACAGCAGATAACTAAATGAAGAGCAAAACAAATTAATATTGCGAATATAGCTACTAAATGAGGAGTGAAAAAATAAAAAAATAGTGAAATCACTGGATGAAAACTATGTATTTTCAAGTGAAGGTATCTCAAAAATTATACATTTGCACAGGAAATGGATGTCAGATTTGTGCAAAATGACTGAAAATTGACCAGAAAAATGTTTTAATTGAAAAATATTGATGTGTGCTAAAATGAATATTACCTGAAAATTCTTATGAACTACAACATGATCTTGTGAAACTTTACAAGACACCCACATTGCCATGAAACATTCTACAATAACGAAACATATATCGATCAATAGAGCAGAAAAAATGGTGCAAGCAGCTATGTATCATTTTGAAAATATTAGAAAATAAAGTTATGATACTCTGAAGATGTTACTAGGCCCATCATAGCTTACACCATTTGGATCTTTTCCATTTCATGTACTGTTTCCGATTTTGTTGAAAATAAGGTGTTTAATATATAGGTTAACTGAATGCCCAGTTAGGTCACCTGTATGCCCTTGATGATTGGTTAGGTTAAGTTGTGATATTTTTGTTAGTTTTAATGAAAATATCACAACTTAACCTAACTAATCATCAAGGGTATACAGTTGACCTAACTGGGCATTCAGTTAACCTACTTTAAATATCTTATTTTCAACAAAATTGGAAATGGTACATGAAACAGAAAAGATCCAAATGGTGTAAGCTATGATAGGCCTAGTAACATCTTCAGAGTATCATAACTTTATTTTCTAATATTTTCAAAATGATACATAGCTGCTTGCACCATTTTTTCTGCTCTATTGATTGATATGTTTCATGGCAATGCCAGGGTGTCTTGTAAAGTTTTAGCCATTATCTTGTTAATTTCTAGTTTTGAGGCATCCTCTCAATGTGCAATGCATATGTATAAATATTATATTGGATAGGTAATAGCTAGTTTATTCATGAATAGTGTGGGGTGGAAATTTTATAATTTCACGTATTTTATAAATAAAATAATATATTTTTGTTTTTGAAGCCCATCATTTGTATCAAGAGCAAATATAAGCTTAAGTTTCTATTTCCAACTTATCAGTAACTTTAATGTAACATTTCATTCTTCATGCTAAAATTAGTCAGATTTTTGACATTGTAAGGGAAAAGTGTGTGTGTCTTATAAAGTTTAAAATATGGAATTTGACATTAATTCAGACCAAGGTTGTAATTTTGGTATAATTCAACTTTCTTTACAATTTTATGATAGTTTTAAGAGTTTATTGGAATTTTGTTTTGTGCGTAAATTAATTCTGATTGAATAATGACTGAGTTAGGTCAACTGATGCCCAAATTAGGTTTGGTTCTTTTTCCACCTCAATTGTTTATAAATAAATAATTTCCAATCCAATAGTGTAACTTTTATGTATGTGCAATAAAAACTTGAAGGATGCCTCTAAACTAAGAATTTACCAAAGATCTTAATAGATTAGTTGCTTGGGCTAGTAAATGGCAGATGGAATTCAGTGTTAAAAAATGTAAAGTTATCCATTTTGATAAAAATAATGGAAACTGGTAAATCTTACTTTCAAGGCAATACAGCAACCACGTATCCTACATTACTAACAGGTATATCAATTGATAGAGCAGAAAAACTATCTGCAATTGTCACTTGATAACCTCTTTAGAATCTTTATTCCTGAATGTGAAATATAGAGCTTCGCAATTAGGCATTACACAATACAGGCATTGTCTGCAATTATGAATCAATTGGTTCCTTGGAAACCATTTATGAAGCAAAAATTTGTAGTGAACATAATTTTTCCATAAGAATTAATGTAATATGGGTTAATTCATTCCTGACTTGGCTCCCAAGATCTAAAAATTCATAAAAATAGACAAATTTTTACATTTTAAAGGAGGAATAAGCTTACACATATTAAAAATAATAATAATAATAATTAATATTAAATAAGACATGAAAGCTACTTTTAAACATTAATTTAAAGATGACTTAGATGGACTTCCAGGGGGAGTGTTCTTTGTTGGAGTGGGAGGTTCACTTGTGGGCTTCCTGAAGGAGGAGTCCAAAGAAGTTTGTCTGGTCTTGTTTCTCAGGATCTCCTTATAGCATGCAATGTTATTGTGGACTCCATTGGCAACTTTGCTGCTCCTTTCAAAGTTGGGAAAGGTCATTTGTAATTGTGGACTTTTATAAAGTGAATGTGCGTAAAGTAGTCATTACCTGTATTGAATACACTTGAACCTCGCTAATTCAACAATTGTGTAATTTGAACAATTTTGGCAAGGGCAAATTACAGAAAAAATTCAGTTTTTGGGTCAAATGTTGATTTACAATGTTTTTGTTTGAATTAATTTTTCTCATGTGGTGCAATCAGTCACTCTTACAGTCACACCCGATGTTGCCTAAACTATATTAATAACTACATGAATATAATGTTTCTGTGAAGTATGATACAGCATTGCGTGTTGCAGTATCAGAATAAATTAACTGAAATAACAATATACCAAAAAAGGTAGTAAAAAAGTATGCAAAAAAACATTGTTTTTCTTTTAAGTATGTTTATCAGTACTTGAAGATGTGGCATACTATTTTCACTCTGACTAAGGGTAGTGTTGTGTTTCAGCTATTGCTCCTGTTCCTGTCCTGTGAGTTCACATTGCCTCACACACTGTTTGTAGTATAATTTGCATTTACAGGGCTCTTAAATGGTTCAAATGTATTGAACTACAAATTACTAAATAGAGTTTATCATTTTTGGTCCCTACTACTTTCATACAGTGTTTGTATGAAAATAGTTTGAATTATCTGCTGGACATCAAACAAAAAACACACTAATCTGAACAACTGTGAATTCCAGGACAAATTTTGAACTCAGTGTAATTCAATGAGAGTAGAGCTCCAAAGATGCTGAATTAGCAAGGTTTGAGTATATATGCAAAAATTGCATGTGGTCTTCGTTTCGGTCTCTGTCTTGGCCATAGTTGTCTCAACTACATCGCTGGTAATTATAGACCTTTAATATGAAGTTAAATTGAAAAAAGTAAAAATAAAAAAGAAAACCTTAACTCAGAAAGGAATCCAAGTGAGACTTAGTTTTTTAGATATTTGATATGGCATTAATATATTCAAAGTACAGTAAAACCTCATTCTAACAGAATAATTGGGGGAAATGGTGGTCTATTAGAAGTTGAATTCTGTTACATCATAATTTTTTTTCCAGGGGTACTCAGAATTTACAACTTAATGTTCTTAAGTCATTTATAGTAATGTAGTCACATAAAATAATTAATAAGAGACATGGGAACATCATACATTACATAAATACAGTACAGTATTTGAACTTATTGTCCTGTACCTTACTTACTACCCAAGACTGAAGGTGATCAGGAAATAGCAAAGGCTACTCTGAATTAAAAGCAAATAGCTGCTGGATTGGTTTAGTAGTAACCTGAATTACTTCTGGGTCAGAAATTTGCCTAAGTGCACATGGCACCCACTTTATCTGACTGAGTTCATGATGATTTTTCCATTAGTTCCAAAACTTAGTTTGATGGATCCAGAAGGTCTGATAGAAGCCAAATTCTGATAGTGAAGTTCATTAGAGTGAGATTTTACTGTACAGGTGACTCCTAAGAATTGACTGGGATGTGTTCCTGAAAACATGGTTGAATCTCAAACAGTTGAATGTTGAGAGCTGTTTTCCCATAGACTTGCATATTATAATTGGGGGATGCATTCCAGCATCTTGGGGGGGGGGGGGGGATTAAAGTCCCCTCTCATGTTATATAAAGATAAAATAACATGGGCTGAAAGGCTTCCTCACAGTGTATTGCAGCAACCCATACTTTTTGCAAAGACTTTTCTTTGGAGAAACAATGCACCTCTTTATTCTTACACCCATGAATGTACTACACAATTTTCACCCATTTTGTTATGCTTTTGAGTATAGATAGAGCAATTAGAAAATGTAAAACTTTGTATTAGAAGTAACATGTCTATCAACCACACAAATGATTGTCAACAAAATGAAGTCAGGATTGCCTACCCTGCCATCTGGTGGTAGTATAATGATTTTGCTCCCATTCAACTGATTAGCTTGGTTGAATAGGTGGGCTTCAACCAGTTGAAAGTCGAATTGAGGTTATAATACGTATATAAGTCAAATTCTTGAGTTGGTTGAATATCAAATGGTCAAATTTTAGGAGTTGCCTTTACTCTAATCAGAATATGCCATTGGAAGCTTTTTAGGGAAAATTAATAACATTTAGTGTATTTATTACATAAGAAAAGTGATAGTAATAGTAATAATCAAAAATAATTATTTAGCAATAATTAGGGATGTACTGATATACTGGTATTAGTGATATTGGAAGATTTTTATCGGTATTGGCAAATTTTTAAAAATATTGGCTGATATTTTAAAAGTATAATTTTTCCAAGTGTAACAAGTGTAAATCCTTTGAGAAATAGCTATAAAGCCTAGAAAACCAAAAAAAAACTATGTTGTAGTCATAGCTCACAATATTAACCCAGCTAGCTGGTTGAAAACACATTTACTAAGCCTAACATAGGCTCGTAGTCCAATTGTATAACAAACAAAACTGACATCTAATGCAGTGTTGCCACCTTTTAATGAAAAGGATTATTGCTTTGTTGCCAAATTTTCAACACACAAAATAAATTATGAATGTTACAAAAAATGGCAAACTAATAAACTCTAGCTGGATATCAGTATCGGTTATTGGCTGATTACTGTTTTTAATTATCATTATCAGTTATTGGCTAAAAAGCAATAGTGGTACATCCTGAGCAATAATAATACCTAATAAATACAATATAAAGTTTACAAAATTTTAAATTAAAGTAAGTGATACTTAATAAAAAAACAAAGCATAAAATACAAACTGAAAAGTGCTTAAAAATTAGCATAGCTATGTCAGAGTGTTGATTATAAAACAGGAACTTCATTTCTATGGCAATAATGACAGAAGTGAACTTACACATCGGTAGAAGCTAATAGTGCTTTTTTTAGTGATTTGTAAAATACAGTTAGTGATGAAGCCTGTCTGATATGTGCAGGAATTGCATTCCATACTTCTGCTGCTTTGAAAGTGTATTTCCATCAGTTTATATTGTATGGTTAGGTTTGTGTATACCAGTGGTCAGCAACCTCTGACCCGCGGGTCAATTGTAGTACATAATATAAAATAATAAATATTACATGGTGTGTTTTTATTTTAAAATGTCCCAAAAATAGTGTATTTTGATTTAAATTTTGAACACTGACCCCATTATCAAATTACCAATAAATCAAATTGACCCAGTTTCAAAGAAGGTTGCCTACCACTGGTGTATACAATCATGGGCAGTCTGGTGTTATAATGATGGTGTATTTTATGGGGGGTGATTGCTCTTTGAATAGGTAACAGTAAATAGCTACATGTTGATTTTCATTAACTTTGAACATACTGACAGGAACACTGAATTTGTATAAGTGATTTAGTTATAAAATATTTAGCTCTCTAACCCTTTATTGCGCAGTGTTACTTTGCTGATTTTGTTCTGGCTAATGCCAGATGATTTTATTCAATCTCAAAAAGACTTGCACAGTAAAGGGTTAAGAGGCATTTGTTTAATCCTTTACTGCACAGAGGTCTTTCTGAGACTAAGTAAAATCATCTGGCATTAGCCAAAACAAAATTGCTAAAGTAATACAGCAATCCCTCAATTAGTGCAGTCAATGCGTGCCTGGAAAGTGCCCGCACTAATCAAAATTGCACTAATCTAAAAGAGTATTCAATATAAAATAGATAATTGATTCTAAGATTTTCAAAATATGTACTAAATTTTTAAAAATGCATTTTTTAAAACTACTTTTCATTGTAATATGACTGCAAAGGATAATAATAATGTTTTCATCAGTCAAAAGTTTATTTGAAACAAAAGCATATGCATAAAAAAGATGGGAAAAAATTACGTAATTTATTTTTTTGAAAAATATTTCAATAGCGAAGTTTGAATTGTTATTTTTCTTCTCATACATTTTTCTGTAGTAGCTAATATCTTTCTCCAGGTTTCGGTAGACTTGCATGCTTTGTTCAATGTTGGGATCACCATCCATAATTTGCTGCTTTAAAGTTTCAAGAGTGAAACATTTTGTCGAATTCTTTTAGTGAACTCTTTCGATGGTTCATTTTCATCTGCTTTACAATTGTCCTCCTCTTCAAATGCATGCTGTTTTTCTAAATTAATAAGGTCATTATTACCGAGTTCTGCACAATGCAGCATAATGTGTTTCCACACAGCTTTCATGTTGTTTGCTGTCACTTTGAGCCATGACTCATGAATATTTTCAATGGCATCTTTTATATTATATTTCTTCCCGAATTCTACCAATGAAATTGCATTTTCTCCTGTTGTAGCTTCAATTGTCTGTGCAAAAGTTCTTAGATAGTAAGCCTTAAAAGTTGCAATTGTCCCTTGATCCAAGGGCTGCAATAATGATGTCATATTCGCTGGTAAAAATATCACCTTGACATTTTCACACACGTCACCAAGTGCAGTAGGATGACCAGGGGCATTATCCAAAATCAATAAGGCTTTAAAATTAAGATTGTTATTCTTACAATATTTTTCAACTGTAGGGCAAAAACTGAAAACCAATCTTCAAATAGTGCTTTGGTCACCCATGCCTTTTTATTAGCATGCCAAATTACTGGTAGTGATTGTTGGTTATAGCCTTTAAGAACCTTGGGGTTCTGTGAATGATACACAAGCATTGGCTTGAATTTCAAATCTCCTGCAGCATTACCTCCTAATAAAAGTGTTAATCGATCTTTTGACACTTTAAATCCAGGTTGAGATTTTTCTTTTTGATAAAAAAGTCTTAGAAGGCATTTGTTTCAAAAACAATCCAGTTTCATCCACATTAAATATTTGTTCATCACTATAACCTCCTTCCTCCACTATTTTCTTAAAAATATCTGGATATTTTAATGCAGATTCACCTGTTATTCAAACATTATGCAGTCCTGTTCAATTTTTAAAACGTTCAAACCAGCCAGAACTAGCAGTAAAATTTTCTTCAGTTGCCACTTGATTCTCATTTTGTTCTATTTTCTTTCACAGTTGAGAATAGGCTTAATGCTTTTGCTTTAATAGTCATGGTACTGAGTGGAATTCATTTTTTATTACAATCTTCAATCCATATAGACAAAAGATGCTCCATCTCAATCATTGCAAGACTTCAGGCCCTGATGCTTTTTATCCCAGACATTTGAAAGACGTTATTGTAGGCCCCTTAACGAAGATTTTTAATCAGTCACTCAAAATGGGGATTATTCCTGAAGACTTCAAATTAGCTAATGCCACGCCCATTTTTAAAAAAGGTGGCCGCACAGTAGCTAGCAATAATAGGCCCATTAGCTTAACGTCAATTGTCAGTAAACTATTGGAATCTGTTGTTAGGGATTGTATCATCAATCACTTAGAAAGTCGAGATTTGATTAATAGTAGTCAGTATGGGTTTTGATGCCATAGATCTTGTTCAACTAATTTGTTAGAATTTTATAACGAAATAGTGCGCGAATACAATAGGCATAGAGTGGCTGACATTAGTTATTTAGATCTTAAAAAGGCATTTGATACAGTTCCGCATAGAAGACTAATTACGAAGGTTAAAGCGCATGGTATACATGGTCAGGTGGCTAACTGGTTAGAGGAATGGCTTCGTGCTAGGAGACAGTGGGTCATTGTTAATGGTAGTGAATCGGGGTGGTTGGATGTAGGTAGTGTCATCCCACAGGGTTCAGTGTTAGGCCCATTGTTATTCATAATTTACATTAACAACAGATGTAGGATTGACTAGTAATGTGTCAAAATTCGCAGATGATACTAAAATAGGCAGTAAGGTTGTTGATGAGGACTATAGAAATAGGCTCCAAGATGATGTAAATAGAATTAGTCATTCAATTATAATTCAGTCAGGGGTGTAAACCACACCATTTTGGATTTTGTTGAGCTGGAGGGAGCCAATAAGCCTTGAAAAATGATGAAAAAAGCAATTTAAATTTTTGTAATCGGACCTACGGTTCTTTTTTGGATTTTTGGATTCCTTGCCCTCAAAAATGTAGGATTTGATACTTTGTTAAAATTGAAAATACAACGATGATTTTAAGGAAATTAAAAAAAAAATAAAATGCCGTGCTCAGTGCCACCCAGTGGCAAAAGTGGCAAACTTTGAAGTGCTATAACTTGAGAACCGTAGGTCCGATTACAAAAATTTAAATTGTTATTTTCATCATTTTTCAAGGCCTATTGGGTCCCTGCACAGCTCAACAAAATCTAAAATGGTGTGGTGTAAATTTTTTTCTAAAATGACTGAATTATAATGGAATGACTCATTATGGAGTGGATGGATAAGTGTCAGATGCAATTTAATGTAGACAAATTTAAAGTTTTGCATATAGGTTCTCGTAACAATAATTACACGTACATGATGGATGATAGACAGTTAGCATTGACGAGGAAGTAGATTTAGGCATACGTGTATCTAAGGATTTAAAAGTTAGGAACCAGTGCCTGGAGTGTTGCGCAAAAGCTAATAGGATGTTAGGCTTTATAGTGTGTAATTTCGAATTTAAATTGAAGGATATTACATTACCCCTTTACAAGTCCCTAGTCAATGTGCCATTCAGTTTTAGTGCCCATATTTGCATGAGGATATTAATAGGTTAGAGTTCAGCATCGTGCCACAAAACTAATTCCGTCATTGCGCAACAAGCCTTATGAAGATAGGATTAAAGAGTTAGACTTGCATTCACTCAAAACTAGGAGATTAATGGGGGAGCTTATTGAAGTTCTCAAAATCATTAATAATATCGATAACGTAAATTTTGACAAACTGTTCACTTTTGATAATAGCAATACTTGTCATAATGGATTTAAGTTGTGTGGCAGACATTTCATTACTAATATCACTGAAAACTTCATGTTTAAAGTAATTGATAAATGGAATAATCTTCCCATGCCTGTTGTGAACTCTACCAGCATTAATGTGTTTAAAAACTGTCTAGATAGACATTTTAAAAATATTAACGTTGTTTAAAATAAAAAACAATTGGTAACAGGACCTCTGGGGGTCATAATTGGGAGTGAGTCTGTTGACATCTAATGCCAGCAAAAAAAAGACTAACATGAACTTAGTTGTAGCTTGTTGAGTAAATTAACCCACTTTTTGTTATTCTTTGTACTTATTTTTCTTCTCTTTATTGCATGTCTGTAGTTTGCATGGTATAATAGTGTTTGAGTTAAGAATGTGTTGTAATGCATTCTTATTTTACTTCTTTTCATCTTTCACACCTTTCCCGCCTAGTGGGCTGCATCCTCTACCTCCCTATGGAGTGGAGGATCAGTCTGCAACAGTTGGAAGAATGTGTTGCTTTGAGTTAAGAATGTATTGCATGGTTTGTAAGCGTTCTTATTTTACTTTTTTTCATCTTTTTCCAGTAGAGTGGGTTCTACCTCCCTATGGAGTAGAGGACCATTCTGCAATCTTTCCTATTCTCTCTGACTATTTTTCTGACGTTGGCGGTGGCTGGCGGATGATGATGGGGTCTTTTTTTTCTTTCTGAATGAATGTTAACCCACGAGTGATAGGTGTTGCTACTTACTTAAACCCTTATTCTCTCCTCTTAATCCCCTACTATTTCCTTTCTCTCGGGCTAACCTTAGAGTGGATCTTAGGGTCTTTGTTAGCCTTAGCTTCTGTAGATTGCAATGCTTCTATTCCTAGTTGTCTGCATTCCTACTGAAGTTGATGCAACTTTGCCCTTTTCCTTATATTCATCTGTTTTGCTCAAAATATTGCATACCATTGACTCGTTTATTCTAAAGTCTCAACCAATTTTTGCTTTGCTATCACCACATATTTTTTTATTTCGAATTTTTCTTCTAAAGTAATCAACTTTCACTTCTTTTTATCACTGCCACTATTCACCACCTCCTTCCTTTTGTCCATAGTTAATGAGGCTATCATGTAAGGACAGTAATGTAAAATAAAATATGTAATGGCAGGAGACAATAGGCAAACATGTGCTCACACTAGGACAGTCGGAGCCACACTGATTTCCCGCGCTTGTGTGTGCTTCATTTGAAAATTTTAGTTTACATACAGTACTGTACTCTAAACAGAAAACTGCACTAAATTGAATTTGGACCCGTATTATCCAAAATGTGGTGTCAAATTATAAAGCGCACTAAATCGAAAATTGCATTAATCAAAACCACACTAAGCAAGGGGTTGTTGTACTGTCTGATAAAGGGTTAAATATTGGGGAAGTGTAACTGTCTGATATCATTATTTGAGTGTGTTTGTAGACATTTTTTATGAATTACTTCCAAAGGATGTTTTTTATATTTCTTTCAGCTACCCCATGTTGTTAATGCACTCAAATAAATGTGGATGGATGAAGGAATAACATAGGGTAAGGAGTGTTTTGAGGAAAGGTCTTTTTTAGTTCAAGTAATATGAAGAGAAATCTTGATATTTTGGATTTGACATGTTTGATTTTTTTTTTTTAATTGTTTGTCTAAATTAATGCCAAGTACTTTAACTTTATTCACCCTTGCAAGAGTACCTAGTATTTCCAATTTTTATTTGACAGTTTGTATTAGTGTGTTTTATCGTAATAATAATAATATAGATGACTTGTCAGGTTCAATGAAAGTTTATTGGCACAAATTTAACCACATTTTCTAATTGCCTGTTCATTTCATTAATCAGAAAGTCTGTTATTATGGGAAGAAGTAAGTGTGGTATCATCTGCATATTGTACGTAATTTAATGTGGTTAAAAGATAAAAATCGTAAACATGAATTAGAAATAGTAATGGGCTAAGAATAGATCCTTGTGGGACTCCACCAGTTAGCATCCACTTGTCAGATAAATTATCTTTTAATCTGATGATGTACTGATGGCAATTTGACAGATGTGACTTAAACCAATTAAGGATATTTATTCTCATTCCATATATATGAAGTTTATTCAATAAGATTTTGTGTGAAAGTATATCAAATGCTTTTGAAAAGTTGAGGAAGATTAAGGCAGTTTTTTTTGCTGTTTAAGTTCTGATACACATTTTCCAGTAGCATATTTATGGCATTTTCTATTTTATGTCCACCTCAACCCAAATTGTGTTTTAGTTAGAATATCATATTTGATTAAGAGTTTAAGTTTATTGTAAATGATTTTTTTCAAATATAGGTATCCCTCAATATCCAATCAATTGATATCTGATTATTCAGTTATCTGATTTCAATAAATTAACACCCTTATATTGATTTCCAACCATAATTTCTCAGTTATCCGATTGCTTGACTGAAAAATTGCCAAAAAATATCTTCCTAGGCTTGTGGTGTGTGCATTAGGGTGTATCATGCTCAGGTTGAATATTGAAAAACTTGGAATTTCAAGATTGGCAGTATGGATTCCTGTGTAAAATTGAATTTTAAGAGGGGTTCATCTTCTGCAACTTTTGTGAAAAATTGCACTTTTTTGTCAAAAAGAAAAAAAAAAAAGGGATTTTTGGCCAATTTCAATGACTTGATAGCCTCAAATGCCCTCCATATTGTTCACATACACCCTTAAGCATTTCTAGGGGCAGGCTTGGGCCCATTTAAGATCAGCCAAAGTGGTTCATAACCCCTAAAATAACAAAAATCACTCAAAGTGGCCCAAAACTAAGGAATTGTATGATTTTTAGTCTCCTATACACCACATTTTGCGGCTGTTCTCTTCATCAGGCAGAATCCTTTTTTTGTTCTTTCTTTCTTCTTGCATTTTCTCTTTTTTAGAAACACCACCACCACCACCAATTTTTATTTATTTTTCTTCTTGGCATCACTGAGTGTGATGGCAGCTGCCCCCACCTTTCCGCAAGCTGCTGTGATGTTCAACTTTTTTTTTACAATTGCAATTCTTCTTTAATATTTGTATAAGTCCCTCCTCCACCCCCAGCTTGTAATAATATGCTGGTCAACTGAATGTTTTGAGATTTTTTCTTCTGAAAGCATCATGATTTGTCTAACAGATCTTGTAGAGATCTAAAACATGTTCATAATGTCTTGCTTTGACTTGAAAACTGGCAACAATTCTCTGTGATTGATCCTAGCACGAAGAAAACCATCTCTTCTCTCTTGCCCACACACTGCATGAGCTGCTGCTGAAACTTCCTGGACTGCTCTTTCACAGCCTTGAGTGTGACCTGAGAAGTCCTCAACTTCAAGTGGAGACCTGAGAAGCTCCTCAACTTCTCCTCTTGACATCTTACGAGTGAAGAGTGGCTCATACAATTTCTCCTAATCCCAATTAATTGGAGAAGTGGCATCAAAATTCAGTTTAGGGTTTCTGAGTTCTCAGACTCGTGTCTCCATACTCAGACTTACCTCTGATCATCTTGATCATCTCAACCCCCCATGCCCTCTCCTCCTCATCCTCACTGCGCAGGAGAGAGGCAATGAGGTTCTCACTGAGAGCATGATATGCTCCATGAACTATCACACGAGTGATTATGTTTCCGACTTCAGAGGTGTGGCTTCTCAGCAGTCCCAGAGTGGTCACAATATGGTGAGGTCCATACCTCATGTGGTGCTTCACCTTGATCTCAAAATACATCTTGAAGTAGAAGTCCAGGCAGAACTTTAGCAGCACCTCCAGCTTCTTCAACACCTCCCCCTTCAGACCATGCTGCCTCATCCACAGCATCAACAGAGCCTCACCTGTAGTTAGCCAGTGTGACTGATTCAGTGGGCCACACTTCAGACCAGCAACTTCCTTGCTCAAATCTCCTGTCTTGAGAGCTTTGATCAGTAGGTAGCAGTTCTTCTGGTCAGTGCTTAGGTTCTGTACAATGTCTTCTGGCAGTTCAATTATATCTTCTCCTGGCAGAGCCTTGAAGCTAAAGTTGACAGGTATGTCATTGAACTTCTCCAAAAGTTTTCCTATTGGGCCACTGAACACAGACTTGTGCGTGTAGAGACCATCAAGTTTGATGATCATGTGCCTGAGGCTGAGTTCATTAATATGCAACTGGCATATCAGCCAGTGACACTTGTGACCTAGCAGTCTCTCCAAGTGAGTGATGGCTCCTCCATCAGGTCCTGTGTTTGTGTTGGTGGAGTCACCACCAAGGACCACAATAGTATCTTTAGCACCATGGCCACTAATCCACTGAAACAGAGCCTGAGCTATCTTCAGTGCAGGTTTCTCATTTCCTTCAGGTTCTTCTGGTGTACAATGGAAGAGATACTTCCCCCCAGTGCTCTTCAGTTGTAATATCAGGATGGAAGCGGCCAGTTTCTCCATTGCACCTCATGATCTTTGTCTTCTTAGCTTGTTTTCCATCAAAGAAAATTCCCTTGATCTCCTCTCCCTCTGTCCTTTTCTCCAGGGCCTCCACCGAGGCACCTATTACAGACTCCTTGCCCCTCCACATCTTCCTGTCAACAGCTAGATATGCCTTACCAGCAGATAGATGGCCAGCTTTGATGAGCTGCAGGAGTGTTTGCCACCTTGAACCTGACTGCAGCCGCAGCAGTGCTTGAGATATCCATGTAGTTCCTCCTGGCAGAGGTGGAGACTTTGCCAGTGTTGACACTGGAGCTTGTGCCTGGTGCAGTACTGGAAAAATCTGTTAGTAGTAGAAGCTGCTCTGCCTGGAGACTCTTGCAAAGAAGTCACCTCATCTTCACCATAATCCTCAGCTCTAAGCAGTAGCTCCTTTTCTTCTTCCTCTTTTCTGTTTCTCTTCTCAGCTGCCTTCTGTTCTTCCTCCTTTCTCTTAGCAGCCTTCACCTGCTTCACTGTTTCCTTCACATCAACAGATGCCATCTGGAAGCCAGAAACTTCTGAGGTTTTGGTCCTCTGGTAATGGATCCACTTTAGCTCTAGCTTTGGAATCTTCTGAGGCAGAGGACAGTCACAGTTGACATGAACTCTAGCAGCACAGTCAGAGCAGCCAGATGCTTCAGTTCCACAGAGTGATATCATGTCTGCAGGTTATGATATCAAACAATATATCGAGTTCAGATATTCTCTTCTCTCTCTCTCTCTCTGCAGCCTTCACTCTGCCATTCACTAGGTCAATCATTTCATTCCACCTGACAAGAATCTTCCTGGCAATGGATCTCTCTTGAATGATCACAGGAGGAGTGAACTTGGCATTGCTTTTGCACCACTGTGCCAGTACCAGTGATGCCAAGTCCTTAGCCAAATCTTGTAGAGGGTACTGAGCTCTCTTCATATCATCCAGAAGCAGCTTCTCTTTCTAGAGGAGGATTCCTCTCTGAAACACAGCTCTCCAGGTTGGAACTTCTGTGGGATATAACTGCTTGCCTGGACCCACCAGATCACTTGGCTTTGAACCAGAACTTTTTCTGGTCTTTCGTTCTTGCTTAACCCTTTAAGAATTAGTCCGCAGCATATGCAGTCACTCTTGTTACCAGAATGTATAGGTTTTATTGTTATTCAAAACTAAATATTTTAGTAACTAGTCACTGAAATGATACACATTTTGGGTTCCTTTCTCAACAACTAAATGACATCTATATATAAACATGTAGAAACATTTATAGAAATGAGGCATTGTAGTACAATTTATATTATTATTTCTGGTGGACCTTAAGGTACCATCTGTCATTAAAGGGTTAACCATGGTGGCTACACAATCTTCACCAAGCTTTGTATCTGAAACATAGAAAATTATCAGTGAAACTCTAGTAGCCTATAACAGCTGTTACAATGGTTTTGTTTGGTAAGAAACCAGTCTGTTACATTTGTACTACAGTGTATGTCCTGCACAGCTGTTCTGTACATAACCAGAAAATGAAAAAGTGGAAATTTGAACACTTAAACGTTATTTTTAGCAAAAGTGCAAGAAAACAAACCCCTCCTAAAATTTAATTTTACATAGGAATACATACTGCCAATCTTGAAATTTGTGCTTCATTGAGCATGATACACCCTAGTGTGCATCTCTACCTTCACTTGTACAGTACTATAGATCCAAAATGGCTACCATGCACAGATGCATGTTTTTTTTCCCCACATGAGGTACTAATACACTTCCCACCCACTGCTGAGCTTTCTTCTCTTGCTACACTCCATTGGAATTGTGATGTAGTCCACAGTTTTATGCCATGTGATCAACTCTTACATTTGATTTGTGCTATTCACTGTGCTTTCTGACTTATCCAATTGCCTATGGATTGTTTGGTGGTGGTTTGTGCAGTAGATATGGCTGATAAGCACAAGGATGACTGGATGGAGTGTTTGAGTTTCCTGACAAATCCAGGGCATATTCTGGCTTCCTTTAGACTGTCAGGGAATATGCCTAGTGTCACCGATTCATTCATTAGCTTGCTTAGTGGTATTACAATTTCATCAAATACTAACTTGTATAATTTCACTGGGATTGCATTGATGCCAGAATCTTGTTTTATTTTTATTGCTAGAGGTATATTGTATGATAGAATTGGATCAAAGAAAAATGAGTTTGGATTTGGTTGTGGCATGTATTGTTGGTAGGGGGAGTGTGTAATTGGGATAGAGGCTGCAGTATGTAGGGTGGGCAAGAAGTCACCATACACCAACCAATGTGCAATCATAATTAATCTGAATCACTTACGTACTTCGTGGTTACATGTCCAGTGGATCCATATGTGCACCTTGATGCTGGACACACAAGCGGATGTGCCTCCATGTCCTCTGTGACATGCGTCGGAGCATTTGTGGAGTAATGGTGCGAAAGGCGTCTTCCACAGCTCTGCGCAACTCTTCATTGGTGTTGTAGTGACACGCAGCCGCCACTACTTTGATAATACCCTACAATGAATTGTCTCGGGCAGTAAGGTCATGACTATGCGGTGGCCATGGTAATGGTGCCAGAGATGTTGGTGAACCACGGCCAATCCAGCGGCCTGCAAAATGTTCGTTCAAAACGTCGCACACAGAAAGAGTAAAGTGTGCAGGTGCCCCATTGTGCTGCAGCCACACATCATTCATGAGTACCCTATCTCTGAGCTGAGGTATGAGCCACATCTCCAACATTGCTGAATAAGATGCCGCATTCATGGATCCATCAAAAAAGTAAGGTCCAATCAAATGACATGATGTCATACCTGCCCATATCATCACATGCAGTGGATTATGTTCCAGCTCCTGCGTGAAATGGGGATTCTCTTTTGACCAGAACACCATATTTCTGTCGTGCGAACTGTGATAGATGGCACATTCATCACTAAAAAGAACCTTTGAGCGGGATACGGCACTTGGGAATGTGTCCAACAGAGCATGGCATGATTCATAATGCTGATCGATGTTGGCATCTGACAGTTCATTCACGAAAGTTGGGCGATATGGCCTCACTTTCAGGTCTTTCTTCATGTGGTCTCGCATTGTTGACCGTGGCACACCAAGCTCTGATAATTGTTTCTGCGTCGACTTAATTGGGGAATGTTCAATGGAAGCGGCAATTGCTGCACATGTTTCCAAGCGTGTTGTCTTTCTCCGACTCCGCTGCCTGTCTTTAATGCTTCCAAGAGCAAATGCATGTTTTTCCCAATCCAGCAGTGTCGCTCTTCATGGTGGAGCCTTATTAAACCATTCCCAAAACACAGCCATCACCTTCGTCATTGTTTGTCCTGTGTGCGGTCTGTCATGCACCCACACACTTGCCACCATGCTCCTCAACAGAGTAACTGCTTGTGTCAACCATACCAACAACAACACAACTAAATTCCATGGGTGTGGCTGTCACGTACGCACTATCTTCGACGCTGTTGCCAGATTGCCATTCGACGCTGTTGCCAGACTGCCATTCGGCATAGTAGTGTGTGCTGTGCAAACTCAAATTGATTTGGGGTACATATCATGCGGGTGTATGGTGACTTCTCGCCCACCCTGTATGCTATTGGATCTAATATTTGCAAAAAAGTTGTTTAAAAAATTGAGTGTCTTTGGGGGTCAGTGTAATAATTTCTGCCTAGGGTGAGGAAGGATGAGGGATGATTTTTGTTCAGCAATTTTTGAACAATGATGATCTGTTTTTGTTATTTTAAAGACTGCATTAAGTTTGTTACAGTAATTGTGCCATGGTTTTGTAGTGGTTAACATCACTGACTGAATCCATCAGCCCCAGGATTGAGAGCCAGTGACAGTAGGCAGTGCACAGCAAAACTTGGCTGTTGATCCTTCCAAATAATAAAGAAATTGGTTGGTAGATAAAGGGGGGTACCCTGGGTAGCCTTGTGGTTAAGATGCTGGGCTGCTGGTGGGGCATGGTCTGGATTCCATGTAAACTGTAGGTCTAGGTGGAGTGACAAGCTTGACCTTCATCAGAATGAACTATTTGGGCAGAAGCAAAACCAAGGTTAACGAAGGTAATTTTTGTATGTCTGTTTCATAATAATATCGGTTAATTTAAAGAGGGTACCTATGTTTATGTTTAATACTCGCAATGAGTGCTGGGGTCATCCATTGGTGGTTGTATTTAGTTTTAGATACAGTATTACTTTTGATTTGAGAAAAGTTTGTTGAATATATCCATTAGTGTGCATGAGAGTGCTTGAAATTTTGCTCCAATGTCATGGTTACTTTTGGTTATTCTAGTCTAGTCAAAAGATGTTTTTTTCCCTCGGGAACTTTAATTTGTTACTTTTGCTATAAGATCTAGAGTCAACTTTTATAGTTTACTTTGAGAAATGGGTAATTAGCATGGTGTATGTTGGCAAGTGATCTGTAATATTTAATATAATTATACCCAAGTTGCACTCAAGCATGGACCACACCCAGATCTGATCTAGTAGAGTCAAATTTCTAGTCATTGTCATTTGATACATGTTTTATTGTCTCATGATAATTGGACTGAAGCAGGGTTGCCACTAGGGCTATAAAAGCTTTAAATTGGTTTTAAATTTTGAATCTGAAAAAATGGCTTTAATATGGTTTTATTTGGTGTGGTGAGCTTTAAAATGGCTTTACTCAGCATGATGATAATTACTGTACTTGCTAACAAATAAATAAAGAAGCCCTTTGTCACTTTGTTGTCATAGTCTGATCCAAATGAATAAATGTGAAGTACCAACATGTGTGTCATGTGATGTGATATGTAGATCACACCATATGTAGGTATTGCTACATGTTCACATGCAGAGTGCTTCAGGCATTTGGGTGAAGTGTTGGTGACTTCAGCATCAAAAATTTTGTATATTCTTATCTTACACATTGCCTCTTTGAGCAGAACTGTAAAGAAGCTGCTGGGATTTCATCTGAATGCCTGACATGTGTACAAGAAGCATCCTAAATGAGTGTTCCCCCCTCCTATTATGATTTTAAAAAATATGTACAGTGTATATATATATATAATTATATATATATATAATATATATATACACCATATATATATATTTTACATAGGTCTTTAAAATGGCTTTATTTAAGAAATTTGGAGTGGTAACCCTGGGGTGATGAAGGGGTTGAGCTGTATTTCCTTCTTGTGCAGCCAGCCCTTCACAGCTTTTCTACCTTAACTTCTCAAGTAACCAATCAAGAATTTAGGATAAGTGACAAGTGTTTTATGCTATTGACAGGTTTATAATAAAAAGAAAGAAAGAAAAAATATATATGTGCTTTACTTTGTTTCCAGATATTGAATCTCAAATTAGAGAAGCTCAAGAAAAGAAAAATCAGAGTAAAAATGGACCCGACGAAGCTACAGACAAAGCTCGCCTAGATCGAGGTGGCTTCTTTGATACAGATATTTATGATAATGCAACAAACAATAAATATGCTCAGTATGTCCAGTCTATTGCTGTTGATGATGTGGACGTAAGTAACCTTTTAACCCACTTTTAGTTTGAGATATATATATAATGTAGATAATTATCTGGTTTGGTACTATACAATAGATGAGCTTCTGTTTTCTACTTAAGCCGTCTCTTCTATTTTGTAGCCAAGTGAATCTGTAATTTAAAAAAAAAAAAAATTTATTTAAACAAAGCTAGTTCTAATTTGGAGGCATTTTTAGAATCAAAGGGATATTAGCGCTCATGTTTTTTCTTTTGATGCCTGACTAAGCCCCCTCTTAATTTTTTTAGGATGATGATGATGATGGAGGTACAACACTGGGCAAAAAACCTGGTGGTTTTTCTGCTCCTCAGTTTTTCCTTAAGGAAACGGTGAGTTAAGTTATCTTTAACCATGAAGTTGTCACTATTTAATTCTAATATTTCTCGAAAGTGATTTCACATGAAATCATGAGTACCTTATTGTAGTCTGAGGTTGGATTAACATTTAGGTTTGAACACTTTTCAGCATTTCTTGTATGTTGAATTTATATTTATATTAGAGCAGAGGTAACCAACCTTTTTTTTTAGTTTCTGAAGTTAAAACAATAAATTTATTGCTACACCTGTACACTATTTATTGAAATAATAAATATGCAATATATAAATGGAATGTGGCATGTGCTTTAGAAAAAATGCTGTATTGTTTGGTTCATAGGTCTTATTTCGTAATTAAGTAATCCCCTGATTTATGCAGTAGATGCATTCCTGAACCTTCCATGTAAATTGGGGGAACTACAGTATAATGTAATTCAGTGTGCTAAGTATGGGCCCCTGACCAACCCCAAGACACCCCAAAAATTAAATAATTTATCTGCCAAAAAAATAATAAATAAATAAATACATGAACTCATCTGTAAAAAAACAGTAAAAATTAATGTGAAATAAATAAATAAATAAAAAAAAATAATGCTCACCATTTGGGTCTCTTGGAGCTGGCTTCTTAACCACCAGTTTCTTAGCCACATGTAGCGTTTGTGTTGCACACTAAAATAATTTTTTTTTATTTATTTATTTTATTTTTTTTTATTAAATTTTATTTCATATAAAAACACAGCATTTTTTGGCCAAAAATTGCTTGACAAGTTTTGACTAGTGAGATGTTGCATTATCATGATGAAGCATCATCTCTGAACTCCCACTTCATGGCCATTTCCTCCGAATTGCTTCACATAGACATCTCAAAACTTCAGTGTAAAAATCTTTGTTGATTGTCTCTCTGAAGCATATTCATGTGCACAACACCTTTAACACCTTCCAATATTGTAAGAAATTGCCATGAAACAGATCACATTTAATTTTATCAGCTCACCACAGTGTACTGATGCTACACAATGAAGTGCAACCCTATCAGTCAACTTGTCTTGACATGCACACACATTTTTCGTAGTCACAACTGCAAGCATGACTTTGTTCTGAAAAACACTTTGTGTGGAGACTTTTTGAATATATATATATATATATATATATATATATATATATATATATATATATAATATAATTTAGATAAATCACTTGATTTTGTGGAGACTGAAATTTTACATAATTTGCTTATCCCATACTTGACTAAACCTTATTTCCAGGTGGACAAAGACCATGATCCCATGGCTCAGTATAAGCGACCCACGATTGCTGACCGAGAAGATGAGTATAGAGCAAGGAGGAGGATGCAAGCCATTTCTCCTGAAAGATTTGATCACTTTGCTGATGGTAAGTTCATAGTTAGAGAAATATTTTTTGTTTATAAATGTTTTTGAAAGAAAAGGTGATCGGATATGAGAATCATTTTAAAACAGCCCCGACTGTCACTTAGTTATCCATTGTAAGATTAGATACACTGACGTGGCTTACAGATCTGACCTTTTTTTTTTAAATATCTCGCACAGTATATTAAATCAAGTGCTGCTGGAAATGCAAGGCCTATTCAGATAAGTGTAATGTGACTGAAATTTGTTTGTTTATTCAGTGGATGAGGTTCTTATTAGTCTCGCAAATTGGCATCTTGATTTAATTTACAAAAGAGTTCAGATCTTAAGTATGGAAGTTTTGTGTGATTCTTCAATTTCTGAATAGCTTTAGGTTACCCAAGAAGTGAGGAAATCTTTTAAAATATTTTTCACGTTTAATCATTAAATTAAATGAAAGGTCTGGCAAAGCTAATGTCTTTGAGTGCTGCATCAGTGTGTACAGAGAGTTTCTATCGGATTTATAGGCAAACAATCGTGCATAATCCCTAAAAAAAATTGATTGGGTTTATTGATTTACTACAAATTTGAAATATTTTAAAACTATTTCTCTTCACTTTTGGGTTAAATGAAATTTGAACTGTTAAATATAAGAATAACTTAAAAGTACCGTAAATGAGCTTTAGAAAAAGCTCTCAAGCTGCTTTTTGGCAATTTAAGTACTTCTTAAATACTTGAATTTGAGACTTTGTATACTGTGTAGGTAACTAAATTATACTTAGAAAGTCTCGTTCCAGGCATAGGTAAAAACTTAAGAGTACTTTTATAAGTATTTGGTTTAGTTTTTAGTCGTTTAAGAAGTTAATGTATTACATATTGCCAAATTGAAATTTAGGCTCTGTATATACTTGGTTAGACATAAGTAGATGTAAAAAAAAAAAAAGAATCTTGATGCCCAAATTATTCACTTATTTTGTAATTAGAATTGATATGAACAAATTTAAAGTTAAAGAAAAGAAGTAAAGTGAGTTTAGGTAGGAAATAAAGACAAAGTTCAGTTGCAAAACCCTACTAATGTCTGATCTGTTTTTTCCTCATCGGTGTGACCCAGCATTCAACAATGGCAGCTCTTGTATTACATTTGAGCCTCTCTTAATGTGTGACTTCGTGAAAATTTATTAATTAAGTGGGTAATACATGAGCTTCTGATGGTAGTTCTTAACTAGTTAAAATATCCTCAAAATATTTTTTATTTTTAAGGGCAATACTGATAGGTGTATTATTATTATTATTATTATATATTATTATTATTATTATTATTATTATTATTATTATAGTCAGAGTGCAGCTACTCAAAAAATATCTTGTACACATTTATAAATCTTGGGTTTAATTTTCATCTCCCTCTCTGTTATTTAAACTTATAATTTGAATACGTGTCCGCAGTGTTTTATATATTCACTTTACTTACTTTAACAATTTAGATTAAAGATTTACCTCCAAAACTGTTTACATGAAGCTCCTTAGATTCTGACTTGTTTCACTTGACAAATGCAAAGGAAGTGAAATTAAAATAATGCCAAGATTTTTAAATATGTATTTATTTCAATGAACATTTCATCTATATTTCATTGCTTTTATATTGTTCCAAGTAATGGAAATTGCGAGTTACCAATTTAAGTGAGAGAACCTACACTACAATGGGTTTTCAAACATATTGGGGACCCTACATCTTGGAATTAATAGATCACGAGTGAAATTTTTAATGAGGATAAAACATCTACTCCATGAATTTTAGTTCATTCAGTGATTTCTACAATATTTAACTTTAGCAGTGGGTAAAATTTGCTTCCAAATAATGGTGAACAAATAAAAAAAAAATGCATCTTCAAAAGCGGTTTTCTTTTGCAAAAAGTTATACAGAGAGGCTCAGACAGGTAATGAGATATTATTAATAGATGTAGGAACCATCCTAAGGAAATAGTTCTAAGCATTACCGGCTCATTTAATCTGCCCTTAACTATTAAATTTGTAATTAATTGTATTTATTACTAAAAACTTAATTTCAATGCCCTACTTAAATGAGCCACTCTCCTCTTTTCTGTGTGATTGTTGAGTGAATGGAACTACAGAAAGCCACTAATCACAAAGATTATTTCTAGGCTACCTTCTTAAAACTCCTTCAAAAATAAAGAGCTCGACATCTAGATGGACTGATTGATTCCACGTACGTATCGATTGAAGCCCTAGGACATGTATTAATTTGGAAATGTTTTAAGGTTATTTTTATTATCATGTTCCAAAGACATGAACTAAAGGGGCTACATCTTTATGTAATGTAACACATTTTAAGTTAATAGGATTTTTTATTGTTCTGTGTTCAGTTATAAATTAATGCTGTACACTTGATAGATTTTTGTTTTCATCAAAATTTTTAAATTAAGGATTTTTTTTTTTGTGTGGTCTCAGCATTTAAGATAGGGTTAACATATACGTATCGTTTGTCAGTATTAAATGTACAATGTGGTTTACCTCTATGGTATTTGTCATAGGCACTAAGAATCTTGCCTAAACATTGAATAAATGGTTATATATGTATGTTTTGAGAAAACAAACATTTTATTTATTTATTTATTTATTTATTTTATTTATTTATTTATTTCCACATCCCACATGTAGAAATTTTAAGTACTTAATGCTGAGACTGAAATTTACTGACATTTCGTTATTGTTTGGTTTTGATAGAAACTGTTTTGTGTTTGCAGGTGGAAGAACACCAGACATGAATGCTCGAACATACACTCACATCATGAAAGAAACTTTATTGAAAGGAGAGGAGGCATTGGTAAGGGTTAAACACTTTAAGATCAGCATTGTGTATAATTTTTAACTCGTACATTTGCATTAGTTATAAAATGAGTTATTTTAATACTGGAACCCCCATAGCCTTGTTGGGTTAAAGGGCACAGTGGTAGGATAGATCGTTTGAGCCCTTTTTCTGTTGTAACTGCGGTGTTACGTGTTTTACTTTACATAAAAGGCTATGTACGAGTACCATGTACGTGGATGCAGTACCTAAGGCTTGGGGGCCTGTTTCAAAGAAGTGGGAAACATAGGGCAGTTTTTTTTTCTGTATACAGTACATAGCATAGGCAAGGTATATTTTTATCCATTCTTCTGTCATATGTCTGTCTGGACTTTGAACATTACTCCCACTGACAAGTTAAATTTTTAACACCATCAGTTGGAATACTCTAGAATGGTGTATAATGAGAAACTGCTAATGTTGATATAGGGTCAGCATTGAACTACTTCGGGTGGGTTGAATTTAGGTGATATATAAGCAGTTAAAATGTTGCACTCACCAGAG
This sequence comes from Bathynomus jamesi, assembly GCA_023014485.1. Taxonomy (NCBI): domain Eukaryota; kingdom Metazoa; phylum Arthropoda; class Malacostraca; order Isopoda; family Cirolanidae; genus Bathynomus; species Bathynomus jamesi. Next base: position 1,217,302 of record JAJOZX010000145.1, on the reverse strand, counting down.
TAAACTAGTGTAGACCGCCGGGCTGTTAATCCGAATGTCGTGGGCTCGGCTCTTGGCTTTGACTCGAGCAGCAGTTAAGGTCTGATCTTTAGTGGAGTATTGGTTTGGATCCCACAAAATGCTCTGTCCCCCATGTTGTGACCCCAGATCTTACAATTTAGGAGGTTGAGCAATCCCAAAGATACAGATAAAAATGCTACCATGAAAATTTCAAGGAGTGTAAATCAATTCTATGAGTGAAGTTTGATCTGTATTTTAAATGTTTAATTTGAATGAATTATGTATGAGGTTGGTATAAGGCACAGCTTTAAAATATAAAATAAAGTTTAGAAAATAAGACATTATACAAAGCAACCAGAAACATTGGGAGGAAAAGTGGATTATAAACTTGGGAAAACATTCAATGGCAGAATTCCACCCATATAAATTCTCTGCTATACGAGTTAGGTTCATTTTGTGCATGGTACAGTTTGGGTAATTTTGAGTTTTATGGCAGATTTATGTGGGTAAGTTCAATGGAAAAGTGTAGCTAAATTGGGCAAGAGTCTGTTGATGCCTTTGTTTGTGAGAGGAATGTTACTGAATGTATGGTTGTATTAATTCAGTTTTTCAATAGTGTAGAGATTTGTGTAAATACATATTACAATATTTTTCAGATTCGTAAGACAGTTCAAGAAAAAGCAAAAGATGGCACCCTCCAAATGGTGTCAAATGGGGATGTCACAAAGATCACCACCAAAAAGAGAGGTCGTTGGGATCAGACAGCGGATGAAACTCCAAAACCAAAGAAGAAAGCTTGGGAAGCAGAAACGCCTTCTGTAGCACGTTGGGATGAAACGCCAGGCCGACCAAAAGGGGGAGAGACACCAGGAGCCACCCCTAGTACGCGCATGTGGGATGCCACACCGGGTCATGCCACACCAGGCCATGAAACCCCTGGCCATGACAGAGGCACTCCCTCTGCCAGAAGAAATAGGTGGGATGAAACTCCAAAAACTGATAGGGGAGACACCCCAGGACATAACAGTGGATGGGCAGAAACTCCCAGGACGGACAGAGTGGCTGGGGATCTCATTCAAGAAACACCAACCCCGAGCGCTAGTAAAAGGAGGTCCAGGTGGGATGAAACACCAGCTGCAGTTACCCCTGGCGCTACACCATCAGGAGCTATGACACCTTCTACTCCAAACACTCCTGCTACACCACACACACCTCAAATGACCCCGGGCATGTTGACACCAGGTGGAGTAACACCCGGAGGCACAACCCCCGTTGGGCCGAAAGCTATTGGGTTGGCTACACCTTCTCCGGGTCAGTTGCTGAATATGACCCCCGAACAGATCCACGCATTCCGTTGGGAGAGAGAGATTGACGAGAGAAATAGACCAATGACAGATGAGGAACTAGATGCTCTCTTTCCCCCAGGGTACGAGATCTTGCCACCCCCTCAAGGGTACATTCCTATTCGAACCCCTGCCCGAAAGATTACTTCCACACCAACTCCATTGTTGGGTACCCCTCAAGGGTTCTTCATGCAAAAGGAAGGTTCCACTCCGCGCCATGAAGACATTCAACCCAAAGGAAATTTGCCACTCTTGAAGCCGGAAGACGCTCAGTATTTTGATAAGCTTCTGCAAGATGTTGATGAAGAATCGCTCAGCCCAGAAGAACAAAGGGAGAGAAAGATCATGAAATTACTTTTGAAAATAAAGAATGGGACCCCACCCATGAGGAAGGCAGCACTTAGACAGATAACGGATAAAGCTCGTGAATTTGGGGCTGGACCACTTTTCAATCAGATTTTACCTTTGCTTATGTCACCTACATTAGAAGATCAGGAACGGCATTTGTTGGTGAAGGTCATTGATAGAGTTTTGTATAAACTGGATGATTTGGTACGTCCGTACGTGCACAAAATTCTCGTCGTTATCGAGCCTCTTCTAATTGATGAAGATTACTACGCTCGCGTTGAAGGCAGAGAAATTATCAGCAATTTGGCTAAGGCTGCTGGTCTTGCCACTATGATATCTACCATGAGACCAGATATTGACAACATTGATGAATATGTCCGTAACACAACAGCCAGAGCTTTTGCTGTGGTAGCCTCTGCTTTAGGTATTCCATCATTACTACCATTTCTAAAAGCCGTTTGCAAAAGCAAAAAATCGTGGCAGGCGAGGCACACCGGTATCAAAATTGTGCAACAAATCGCTATATTAATGGGCTGTGCAATTCTGCCACATCTTCGGTCACTGGTTGAAATTATCGAACATGGTCTTGTCGATGAGCAACAAAAGGTTAGAACCATCACTGCCCTCGCTTTGGCTGCTTTGGCCGAAGCTGCGACTCCTTACGGTATTGAAAGTTTCGATTCTGTCTTGAAACCTCTGTGGAGAGGTATTCGCCAACATAGAGGGAAAGGTTTGGCTGCTTTCTTGAAAGCTATTGGTTATTTAATTCCTCTTATGGACGGAGAGTATGCGGATTACTACACAAGAGAAGTGATGTTGATTCTTATTCGAGAGTTTCAGAGTCCTGATGAAGAGATGAAGAAGATTGTATTGAAAGTAGTGAAACAGTGTTGTGCCACTGATGGTGTTGAAGCTGGTTACATTAAAGAAGAGATTCTTCCCCACTTCTTTAAACACTTTTGGAACCATCGCATGGCGTTAGATAGACGTAATTACAGGCAACTGGTGGACACCACGGTGGAAATTGCGAACAAAGTAGGAGCTTCTGAAATAATTAATCGTATTGTTGACGACTTGAAAGATGAGAATGAGCAGTACAGAAAAATGGTGATGGAAACTATTGAAAAGATAATGGCAAATCTTGGTGCAGCTGACATTGATTCCCGATTGGAAGAACAGCTCATTGACGGTATTTTGTATGCCTTCCAAGAACAAACCACGGAAGATGTAGTAATGTTGAATGGATTTGGAACTATTGTCAACGCTCTAGGCTCTCGCGTCAAAGCATACTTGCCTCAAATCTGTGGTACAATTCTCTGGAGATTGAATAATAAGTCGGCGAAAGTACGGCAGCAAGCGGCAGACCTTATCTCTCGTATCGCTGTTGTGATGAAGACGTGTCAAGAAGAGAAACTGATGGGACATTTGGGTGTTGTTCTTTATGAGTACTTGGGAGAGGAATATCCTGAAGTACTGGGATCGATTCTTGGAGCTCTTAAGGGAATTGTGAACGTCATTGGAATGCACAAAATGAATCCTCCAATCAAAGATCTTCTTCCAAGGCTTACTCCAATTCTCAAGAACAGACACGAAAAGGTTCAGGAAAACTGCATCGATCTCGTCGGTCGAATTGCGGATAGAGGTCCCGAGTACGTAAGCCCCAGAGAATGGATGAGGATCTGCTTCGAACTCTTGGAACTGCTCAAAGCCCACAAAAAGGCCATTCGAAGAGCCACAGTGAATACATTTGGTTACATCGCAAAAGCAATCGGTCCTCACGATGTATTGGCTACACTTCTTAATAACCTCAAAGTTCAAGAAAGACAGAACCGCGTTTGTACTACAGTAGCGATTGCTATCGTCGCGGAAACATGTTCTCCCTTCACCGTCCTTCCTGGGTTGATGAACGAGTACAGGGTACCAGAACTGAATGTTCAAAACGGAGTTTTAAAATCTCTCTCATTCCTGTTCGAGTATATTGGAGAGATGGGCAAAGATTATATTTATGCCGTTACCCCGCTCTTAGAAGATGCTTTAATGGACAGAGATTTGGTGCACAGACAGACTGCATGCGCTGCTATCAAACACATGGCGATTGGAGTGTTCGGTTTCGGCTGCGAAGATGCTCTTATTCACTTGCTGAATTACGTGTGGCCAAATATCTTCGAGACTTCTCCTCATCTCGTTCAGGCCTTCATGGACAGTATCGAAGGCCTCCGAGTTTCACTCGGACCTCAAAAGGTATAATAGTTTAAGCAAAATCTATCTATACCTCGTCCGTTATAGCAAATGAAAATTTTTCATGCACATAGGCGAGTTAAACAGTTGTTGAGCTATTTATAGAAAATGGGAAATTTTAATGAATTTTAATGACCCACTCAAATATCCCTTATGTTATATATACCAGGTGTCCCCAAAAAATGCCCCTATTTCTAAATAAAAAGTTCTAAGCAGAAATAAAAAAATCTAGATACAAAGACAAACGCAATAGGTACGTAAAACATAGGAGTTTATTAAATTTGATAATTCAACATGTTCAGTGTAATTGCTATTTTTTCGAACACAATATTTTTAACCTTGCACAAATGTATAGACTTCGGTCTTTAGTTCTTCAAATGTCTTAGGCTAAGTAGATAAGAAGTTCGTTGAATGGAATCCAACCAAGAGGAGGAGGTTTGTCTACCAGGGGCCAGGGTTGACAGAATTAGAGACGAAGTAGATAGGATTGATGTTGGTGACGATGGTAGTGGGAACTACTCGTATAGGCCCGATACGAGTGTGCCTAACCTTTTGGAAAGATACGGGGGGTTAATTAGGTCCCTGAAGGCAAGGTCAGATAGGTCTTTAGTTCTAGGTATTACCCCTAGGCACGGTTAAAGTTTTAGGATCACGTCAAAAACTGTTTTTGAACACTAAATTAGAAGAGATTTGTGCTCAGGAAAATGTACCCTTCGTAAAGCTGTCGTCAGAATTTAGTGATTCTAGCCTTTTTATAAAAGGTGGGGGTGCATTTCAATGAAATAGGGAATGCTAGTCTAGGTAGGTTAATCGATGAGAAAGTTCGAAAGCTGTGTAGGTCGAAGCCCTCTTTAAACGTTGTGGGTCCGGGGAACGCCGGCCCGACGTGAAAAATAATTTAAACATCTTTTATTATAACGCGCATAGTATTAGAAATAAATTGAATGAATTTAAGGCGATAATTTATTTCGGGAACTACGATATAGTTGCTATAACCGAAACGTGGTTGAATACCGTAACTCGGGACTTGGGGGTACTTGATATAGCGGGTTTTTAACTTTTTACTAATGATAGGTTACATAGGATTGATAGCGGCGTTTTGTTGTACATTCGTAATTCCCTTAGGGCTATCGAGGTTAAGATAGATTTTCTGGTAGCAATTAATGCGATATGCGTTGAAGTTAGGGCGCGTAGTATTAGCTTTGATTTCGTTGTTGTTTATAGACCTCTCGTTCAACCCCTCGATACAGATACTAGATTTTACGCACTTAGTAACTTTATTATAATCGGGATAGTATAGTTGTCGGAGACTTTAACTTCCCTAACGTTAATTACGAGACTGAGATTGATTGAGTTCATGGAAGATAATTTTTTACGACAGATGTTTACAGAACCAACTCGCGGTGACAATATTTTAGAGGTGGAGATGACGAACGACGAAAATATAGTCGAAGGTTTGGAAGAAGGCGAGAGTTTGGGATGTAGTGATCACCAAATTATTAGGTTTAAACTATTGATAGAAAACACTAAGGATAGTAACGTAATAGAAGTCCCTGATTTTCATAGGGCTAATTTTGATAGTTTTGCGGATAGGATGAGAGTAGTGGACTGGGATAATTTATTTATGGGTAATGACGCAAATTTTCATTGAGAGGCGTTTAAAGAAAGTTTTTTAAATATCGAAAGGGAGTTTATTCCGCGTAGGCCCAAGTGGTGGACTAGGGAAATAGGTGAGTTCATAAACGAGCGTAACAGAGCGTATAGACTTAATAAGCGCAATGGCACGATAGCTAACTTTAATAGATATATCGAGCTTAGACGTCAGGTTAAAAGATCTGTTAGGAATGCTGAGCGTAATTTTGAGATACTTGTAGCTACGGCTAGTAAACATGATCCAAAAACGTTTTTTGACTACGTCGCCGATAAAAGATAACATAGGCCCTATAGTGGACGCTAATGGCGCTTTGGCTTCCGACGCTCAGGCGATCCAGGTATTTTTAACATCTTTTTTGCGACAGTTTTTACCGTAGAAGACGTAAATAATGTCCCCGACGTGGACGATATCGTTCCATTTAGTAGCGAGACTATTTCGAATGAAATAACTGTTTACGAGGATGAGATTGCGCATTATATCGATAAGTTAAAAGTTAGCAATGTTCTAGGCCCTGACGCGTTTTATCCTAGACATTTGAAAGATGTTATTGTAGATCCCTTAACAAAAATTTTTAACGAGTTACTGGAAGGTGGGATTATTCCTGAAGACGCCCATTTTTAGTCAGCATAGGTTTCGACGCCATAAATCTTGTTTAACTAATTTGTTAGAGTTTTATAACGAAATAGTGCGCGAATACGATAAACATAGAGCGATTGACATTATTTATTTAGACTTTAAAAAAGCGTTCGATACAGTTCCGCATAGAAGATTAATTGCGAAGGTTAAAGCGCACGGTATACGCGGTCAGGTAGCTAACTGGTTAGACTGCAGGGGTTCCCAAATTGTGTTCCGCGGAACACTTCTCACGGTATACAAGTGTTCCGCGGAACACCAATTTGGGAACCCCTGGGTTAGAGGAATGGCTTCGTGCCAGGAAACAGGGTCGTTGTTAATGGTAGGGAATCGGGGTGGCTGGATGAGGGTAGCGGTGTCCCTCAGGGTTCAGTGTTAGGCCCATTGCTATTCGTAATCTACATTAACGACATTGATGTAGGCTTCACCAGTAACGTGTCAAAATTCGCGGACGATACTAAAATAGGCGTAAAGTTGTTAACGTGGACGATAGAAATAGGCTCCAAGACGATGTAAATAGGATTATGGAGTGGACGGATAAGTGGCAGATGCAATTTAACGTAGACAAATGCAAAGTTTTTCATATAGGTTCTCGTAACAATAATTACACGTACACGATGGACGATAGACAGTTGGAGAGCGTTGACGAGGAAGTAGATTTAGGCGTACGCGTATCTAAGAATTTAAAAGTTAGGAACCAGTGCCTGGAGTCTTGCGCAAAAGCTAATAGGATGTTAGGCTTCATAGCGTGTAACTTCGAATTTAAATGGAAGAATATTATATTGCCCCTTTACAAGTCCCTTGTTAGGCCTCACTTAGAATTTGCCGTTCAGTTTTGGTGCCCGTATTTGCATTTGCGTGAGGATATCGATAGGTTCGATGGGGTTGGAAAGGGTTCAGCGAGGCGCCATGAAACTAATTCCGTCACTACGCAACAAGTCTCACGAAGATAGAATTAAAGAGTTAGACTTGCATTCACTCGAAACTAGGAAATTAAGGGGGGAGCTTATTAAAGTTTTCAAAATCGATAACGTAAATTTTGACTGTTCATTTTCGATAATAGCAATACTCGTAATAACTGATTTAAATTACGTGGCAGACGTTTCATTACTAACATCGTTAAAAGCTTTACGTTTAAATTAATTGATAAATGGAATAATCATCCCGCGTCCGTCGTGAACTCTACCAGCGTTAATATGTTTAAAAACCCCTTAGATAGGCATTTTAAAAATATTAACGTCGTTTAAAATAATAAAACAATTAGCAACAGGCGCTCTGGGGGTAATGGTCGAGGTTTGAGTCTGTTGACGATTAATGTCAGCTTGTGACCATAACAGCAACAAAAATTATATTTAAAAAAAAAATTACACACACGAAATTAGATGTAGCTCGTAACGTAAACTAACCCACTTTTTGTTATCTCTTCCTACCTTTTTGTTATCTCTTCCTACTTTTTTTTTTTTTTTTTTTTTTTTTTTTTTGCGTGGTTTGTAAGCGTTCTTATTTTACTTCTTTTCATCTTTCACCCCTTTCCTATTCTCTTCGACTATTTTTCCGACTTGTCAGCAGTGGCCGACGGATGATGGTGAGTCTTTCTCTCTCTTTTTCTGAATAAATGTTAACCCACGAATGATAGGTTTTGCTACTTACTTAACCCCTTATTCTCTTCTTTTAACCCCCTACTCGCTTCTTTCTCTCGGGCTAACTTAGAGTGGATCTTAGGGTCTGTTAGCCTTAGCTTCTGTAGACCTGTAGATCCTGTCTTTTATGTGACCACGAAAAAGGTCGGTGTGTGAGGTCACGTGAGCATGGGGACCATTTCACTGGCTCATGAAGAGAGATTAATCACCATGAAAAATGTTTCCGCACAAAGTTGTTTCATATGCAGTGTATGGAGGTGCTCCATCCTGCTGAAACCACTGTGGATCTTGGGTAATGCAGTTATGTTTCTCTTACGAGGCAAACTAATTAGTTGTGATAAGTAGAAATCTTGTAGCATCTGACCGTTACTCCTTTTCCAGTTTCATTCTCGAAGTAGTAGGGACCTGCTACACCATACCACCCAACAGCAACCAAAATGTTGAGTTCAGCAACACTATATGGAAGCTCTGTTGGAGCGCCAGCATGACTTCCCCCAGTAACGAAAATTTGGCTTATTAGTCTCCCTGGACAAATGTACATAACACTTGTCAGTGAAGTGTGTTTCAAATCATCGGTATCTTCTAGCTTTACTAACAGCCATGTTGCGAATTGCATTCGTTTTTTGAACATTAGTCATTTGAAGCTTGTGAATGAATTGTTGGGAAAAGGTTTAATTTGGTACGAAGTATACGATGCCCAGATGTTCATAAAGTATCTGCTTCTACTGAACGCGCGCAATAATTTCATGAACCATATTTACGTGTTGCACAGTTCTTGCGGGTCGTCACCTACCACTATTACCCTTATGTTGATTACTTGCATTTTTTTTGTTTGAAATTTTCTAAAAATTCGTGATTATCGTTATTAGGTGGATCTTTGCATTCTTACTCTGCAAAAGTTCCTTTGCACCTACTTTACAGAATTTGTTGCATAAAACCACTCGACGATCTTGATTTTCTGCTCCAGCTGCAATCGTGGCATCACTGAAAGTTCAGCCACATTGTTCCTTGTCGATTAGATCCTTGAAGCTTAGTCAAGACTTAGCTTTCTTTAAAGACTATAGCCGAGTAAGGCTTTCTATGGCCTTACGAGGTTATAGTATATTGGTAGTGGTGTAGTCTTAAGAAAAGTTATTGCTTTAAGTATGAAATGGTGAAAGAACACTTATTTCCTCGTATAAATTTCCCTTAATTTCCCCATCTAGTGGAAAAATGCCCCCTCAAATCATTGATCACCGTGCTCTTCCCTGACGTGACCTCCCTCCCTGCTAGCCAATTGCCAACCCCTTCCTGAACCTGTCATATTTTTTTTTTTAATATATGCTTCATGACTTGAAGACAAAAGGTATATCTTTGATGTTCATGGGAGACTATGAAACATAAAATCCTTCAGCGTCTTATTTATGTACCATTCCATAAAAAGAAAAACCCATGCATTACCTACATACCCATTTCCCATTAGTAAATGGGAAATGGGTATGTAGGTAATGCATGGGTTTAGTTTGGATTGAATGAATGAATGAAAATGTGATCACCACCAAAAAAAAAAAAAAAAATTGCTAATTGGTCGAGTAAAGTATGAACAGTGCTGGGATGACCGCCGCTAACTTTTTATTAGCGATACTGAAAGCGCCACTGATTTTCAAAATTGTTAGCGAAACAGATAGCGGCGGCAAGTTTTGAGAGAGAGTTAATGGCTAACTTCTGATCATTAATTTCCAAAATCACTCGCGCAAGTTTTGGTATGATTTACTGTCATTATTTTATCATTTCTTTGAGTTTGTTTGTGTATTTAAATTAAATATAGACGTATAAATTGAGTAGAACTTATTCTTCCGTTGGTTTGTTTTCGCTCTTAATATATACGAAAGGAAATCTACTCCCACATAAAAATGTTTTCGTTTCCGTAGAGTCCAGGGGTTCCCAAATTGTGTTCCGCGGAACACTTCTCACGGTATACAAGTGTTCCGCGGAACACCAATTTGGGAACCCCTGCCGTAGACTATTAACGTCACGTTTTTGTACTTTAACAACCAATTGTATCAAGGCGTGTGCAAATATATGTAAGTAAATTACGGAAGGCGGAACGTACGTAAATTGGGGTGGTTTCAGAAAAAAATTAGCGTTAGCGGCGCCAACTTTAGGAGTTAGCGAGCACAGCACAGCACTGAGTATGAGGAGGGTTTCAGTCGTCTGAGCAAGGCAGTTTGGTTCGTTTACCCGTGCTAACGGTATTCTTGTTGGAATTTAATTAACCTTATGTATTTTTCAGATACTGCAATACGTTCAACAAGGTTTATTTCATCCTGCGAGAAAAGTGAGAGACGTTTATTGGAAAATATACAACAATCTTTATATCGGTGCCCAAGACGCGCTCGTTGCTGGGTATCCTCGAATTCCAAATTCTGGTAATAACGTCTACGTTTTAGACGAATTAGATTATCTTTTATAAACAACAAAATATTCTCCGCAAAGTTTGCGCTAATTATATTTTGTGCATTTTATATATACTTTCTTTTTTTAAGTTTTTGTATATATTTTATAAAGTAAGTTCATATAATTGTCTTTATTAAAATAGAAAGTAATTTTGGTGGCAATTATTCATTTATCGGCGTTGCGAAGTTTTTAATAATTATCTTTTGGTATATAATTTCATATGTTGATTGCAGTTGAAAAGTAAATAGCACACCTCGTTTTCCTACGTAACTGTTCCTTTGTGGGATTATATAGTCGAGTAATAATATATAGTTGTTCACGATGCAAATGAATTTATCTTTGCAAATGAAAAGTAAGTTATTACAGTATTTATGGCTTTTAATTTACTTTTAAGTTCGAACACGAGTTCCTCGTTTCCACTGACAAATAAAATACTATTTCATTAATATTTGTTTTATCGGAACGGGAACAAAATATGTTAGTCATAAATAATCCGTAACTAATTTAATAATGAATTTAAATGAAAAATAAAATAATTTCTTTCTTTAAAAGCCGGTGAGGATCATTTATGTATTGTCTGGCCACTCCTTTTTACAATGAAATATAGATTACAGTCTAGCTAACGATTATTGAGACACCTCTATCATACGTTTGTTTTATGTAAATACTTTATCCATTAAATTTAAGTTAAAGTTAGTCGTTTTATTGTCCAGTGAATTATCTTGTAACTTAATTTATCATACCCGGAGTAGCTGGCGCATAAGCTTTTCGTTTCTCTTGGATGTGTAAGTGCTGTATAAAATTTTTCTGTACATTTATCCACAGGCTGATTTCGATTTATACGTCTGTATTGTAGCGTAGTGTCATTTGATTGGACTGAATTGGTGAGAAAATAAGTAGTCGGACGCACTAGCTGTAAGGGTTTGAGTGAAAGCTCTCCATACACGTCCAACCGTTTTGAGTATTTTCGTTCATGAGCAGAATTATTTTCAGAACTAAATGCAATTGACTTTTTCTTGTGGTTATTTAAAAAAATCTTGTTTATGCGAGAGAAATTATTAATATAAATGAATTGTGGCAACGTATTCAAGATTGTTCAGAAACAATACGCAACCATGTAGGTGTTTTCGAACGTATGCGGCAAAATTTTCAACGACGCATTTTAGCATGCACTCTGATGCGGGGAAACCATTGTACTTGCTGTAAATAAACTTCGAATAAATTTTAATAACTCATTTTAATTGGATCGTCCTCGGCAAAAAAGCAATATATCTTGCAAACGAAGCGATTGCGGATTTATGTTCATACGAACTCTCTTTGTTCCCTTTGACGTCTTGAATATGTAATATGTATACTAATTTATGAAACAACTTGATAACACCTTGTGTGTGTGTGTGCTCACACACACACCACACACACACACACACACACGGTGTTTCATAACATGTGGGACGCACTTTCAGGATGGATTCAGGACCTGAAAACAATGAAAAAAGTTTATATAAACATATGCCCGAAATCGCTTTGTTTGCGAGTTACAGCCCGTTTTGTGTTCCAGCAATTCTTTCCGCAAACTGTTAACAAACACTGCTTGCCGACAATGTGAGTGTGTACGAGACTTATTTCATGTATGGCCTTGCCGATTGTAGTGTTTCGTACACTCTATGACATGTTTCAATATCGTAGAGTGTAGAGCCATCAGTCATTCAGAGGTGCATCGCGGTGTTTGTGTTCGTATTTGTCACTTCTTACTGTGAATAAGTGCTGTCCAATGAAAAAAAAAACCCTTTAAAGTTTGTGCTATTCAGTCAGTGAGTATTCAGTGATAGTGTGCATCTGAAGTGAGAATGGAAGCTTATTCAAACAGGGAAATGGCAGACATGCATCTCATGTATGGACTTGCCGAGTGTAATGTGGCTGCAGCAAGACGTCTGTATGCGGAAAGGTTTCCGAATCGCCGTTTGCCAGATAAGAACTACTTTCAGAGAATAGACGAGCGTCTTGGTGATACAGGATCATTCAACAAGCGAGTTTCAGATGGTGGTAGACCAGTCAGCATCAGAACTGTTGAGTTGGAGTAGCGGGTCCTGAATCGTGTGGAGGAACATCCTGGCGTCAGCAGCAGAGGGTGTGGAGAATTTTATGGAAACGGCTTTACCCATATTGCATTCAGAGTACAAGGCCTTACTGAAGCTGATTTCCCACCACGAGAGCCTTCTTGTACTTAGTTCCTTCAACAGTGTGCTCGCGATCCTCTCTTTCTATCCTCTGTGGTGTTTTTCGGTGAGGCTGCCTTCACAAGAAGTGGCGTGATAATTTTCACAACACACATCACTGGGCCGAAGAGAATCCGCATGCCATCATCCAATCAAAGCACCAAAAACAATTTAGTATCAATGTATGGACAGGACTTACTGCCGACAACTTAATCAGTCCTTTTGTTTTTCCTGGAAGATTAATAGGAGAATCTTATTCCAATTTTTTAAGGAATGATTTAAGCGATTTACTAGATGAAGTTCCTCTTGGTGTCCAACGTCATATGTGGTTTATGCATGACAGCGCTCCACCTCATTTTAGTCCAGTAGCCAGAGACCATTTGGATATCCCTGATAAATGGATAGGCCGTGGAGGACCCATTGCGTGACCTGCTCGTTCCCCGGACCTGCATCCACTCTATTTTTATATGTGGGGTTATCGAAAATCCATCGTTTACGTGACACCCATTGACAAGGTTGAAATGCTTCGTCAATGTGTAGAACAAGGATGCCAGAAAATCCGAACAATACCTGGAATGTTTGAACGCGTCAGGCAGTCTATGACGAGGCGTGTTCAGGCGTGTATTCAAGCGCAAGACGGTCATTTTGAGCACTTACTTTAAAGGTAAGGCGGATACTTGCTGGAACACGCAACGGGCTGTAACTCGGAAACAAAGCGATTTTGGGCATATGTTTATATAAACTTTTTTCATTGTTTTCAGGTCCTGAATCTATCCTGAAAGTGCGTCCCACATGTTATGAAACACCATGTGTAATATATGATTTGAAAATCTGACTTTTTTACTTTTTTGAAAATCTATGGGTTTTTGGAAACTGAAAAAATTCAATGATAACCAACATAATAGAATGGTGTTGCAGTGGACATCTTTAAAAGAAGATTAGACGCCTGGCTCAGAACAATCCCAATAGCCGGCCGTACCTGGCTATGTGAGGTGGAGAGTACAGGAAACCAATTCACTACTTCACCAGGCCAACTCGAGAGGAGGGGGTGACAAGCTTGACCTTGGTGAAATGAGGAATCATCGCGCGGAACCTTTGAAAGGAAAGGTGTGTATATACATCTTGGTTTTGCTTCCGCCCGAATTGTCATTCTGACGAAGGTCAAGCTTATCACTCCACCTCAGACCTACAGTTTAACCTGGAATCTAAACCACGCCCCACCAGCAGCGCAGCATCTTAACCACTAGGCTACCCATAGTACCCATTTATCTAGCAACCAATTTTTTTTTGTGTGTGTATGAACAGCTGGGTTTTGCTGCCGTCACTGGGTCCTGATCCCGGGGCCGATGGATTCGTAGTCAGCGACCACAACCACCGAGGCGCATGTCAAGCGCGTGTGTATATATATATATATATATATAAAGTTCGGGAAGAACCGATTCGCCTCTATGTAAAAGGGCATATCTCGGCGGAAAAAACAAAAAAAAAAGAGAGGAAAGACGGAGGAAAAAGAAAGGATGGAGGGGACAGTCGAAGTGGAAAAAGACCAAGGACTGCAGGGTCGAGCCCCATAATCTTTGGGTGCTAGGGCCGGGAGGGCGCACGTACAAAAGAGCACTCAAGAGCACGAGCTTAGAACCCCCTTGCGGGGATATATATATATATATATGATGAATAAAACCACGAAGGGAAAAGAAACACAAAGGGGTGCTCAAGCGCTTTCGTCTAATGACATCCTGAGGATGTCATTAGACGAAAGCGCTTGAGCACCCCTTTGTGTTTCTTTTTCCTTCGTGGTTTTATTCATCATAAATATTTTTCACGTGTCACTTTCGTGAAATAATTATATATATATATATATATATATATATATATATATAATGGGAATGAACTCGGAATGGTTCCCTGAGGTTTTTGATACACACAGACCGTGCATGGAACAAGGAACTCTTCTAGGATAATTAAATCCACTATAGTCCGAATAAGTAATGGTAAATAACAAATACTAGTTTTTTTCTTTTTCATGATGCTAGCCCGACGTGGGCAACGTGTCATTCGCAGAGAGGTCCCAAAAATATAGCTTCCCTCACCAGCTATCTGCAAAGCAGATAGGATCTGGCTTTGGGACAGGATCTAGGGTTTAAAGCAGCCTAGCCCAGCTACATTTAGAGCCTCAATATAAGCAAGAGACTCGCTGCCTTCACGTCAGATATATATATATATATATATATATATATATATATATATATATATATATATATTTATTATATCCTGCCTCACTTCACATGTACAATTTTTAACGAGTTAATTTTAACATGTACATGATTTTTTGGGGAAAAAAGCGCGTTATACGCCGGGAAATACGATGTGATATTATATATATATATATATATATGAACAGAAGGACCAACACAACGGCAAACATTTTCATTTATTTTTGTACTTCAGACGTTTCGACAAATCTTTTGTCATCAGTGAATTAAGTCTTAAAACCTTGAAACAAAAGTGAAAATTACATCAATACAATATTAAAACCATTAAAACCTTAAAGCAAAATGAAAATTGCATTAATACAAAATTAAAATCATTTAAATTTCATCACTATAAAAATTAAAATTAAATTAAATCACCTCAATAGGTAAATACACAATGTTTACATCCACCTCCATACTTGGCAAAGCCTAAGAGAAGACTGGATGGTCAAAGGATTAGAAAGGATATGTCTGAGAATCGGTTGGTTAGTTAAAAGAGCTGTAATTTGTAGGATGAGCTATTATTGTTAATGGAGGGTTTGTTTCTATAGATGTACAAAGATTCTAAAATTCGGAGTTCTGTGAGGTTATTGGATCCAGTTAAAATTTCAAACTGAGTTTTGTGAAGGGGATGTTTGTTTTCATTACTATGGTTTCTAATTGCGGATTGTGGAGGGCTACTGAGGGGACGGTTGGTACGGACTGACAAGCCCAAATGTTGAGAAAGGCGCACCTCCAGTTGGAGTTGAGTGCTGCCAATATACGCAGCCTTACAGCTGTCGCACGTGTATTTGTAAACAACATTGGGGCATACAGTTTTGGGGAATTCATCTTTGAACTTTAAAAAATTTGATAATTTAAGTGGGTTGATGAAGGCGAATCTAAAATTTATTTGGGGATAACTAGACTTGAGCAGTTTGGACAATTCACCTCGAATACGCAATGATAAATAACCATAAAAAGGTAATTTAATATATCTGGTTTCTTTTTGTACTGTAGTTATGGGGTTTAGTATCAAAAGTGTTATTTAAAAATTTCTTTAATTGTTATCGAATAGATGAGAAGGGTAGTAATTGTTAATAAAGTACTGTTTTAAAAATTTAAATTCTTCGTTTAACGAAAAGTAATCCGAACAAATACGGTAACTTCTTGTTAATAATGTTACTATAGCACTAATCTTATATTTATAAAACATACAACTTAAATAATTGGTTCCCAAGCCAGTAAAAGTTTGTTTCCGAAATAGTGAAGTTTGGAAGGTAAACTATTATTTGTTTCGTTTTCACATGTGTACTTAATATTACTATGTTGTTTATTAAGATAATCAAGAAAAAGTTTTACGTGTGAAGGATGGTTAAATATTAAGAAAGTGTCATCCACGTATCTTCTGTAATATATGGGTTTAAAACTACTAGGACAGCTTTTCAACCAAATTTCTTCGTAATGGCAAAGGAATGCATTTGCTAGTGTTGGGCTTAGCGGGGAACCCATAGCTACCCCATCAATTTGGGGCCTGTAGTACATTCAATTATAATTTAGCCAAATTCTTCGTTCCCTTTCTTTCAAAACTCACCTTTAATGATTATTCTATTAATAACTTGTTTGATTTTGCTAAAGAGATAAAAGAGATCAATCATGCCGATTCTCTTACTATGGCCAGTTTTGATGTCTCGTCATTGTTTACTAATGTCCCGTTAAAAGAAACATTAAATATCATACTAAATAAGTTATTCACTACTGATAATACTCTTATTAATGGCCTCACTCAGACTCAATTTAAAAACCTTCTCGAAATAGTGTGCTTTGATAATCTTTTCTTATTTAATAGCAACCTTTACAGCCAAATTGATGGGATAGCTATGGGTTCCCCGCTAAGCCCAACACTAGCAAATGCATTCCTTTGCCATTACGAAGAAATTTGGTTGAAAAGCTGTCCTAGTAGTTTTAAACCCATATATTACAGAAGATACGTGGATGACACTTTCTTAATATTTAACCATCCTTCACACGTAAAACTTTTTCTTGATTATCTTAATAAACAACATAGTAATATTAAGTACACATGTGAAAACGAAACAAATAATAGTTTACCTTCCCTGGATGTTTTAGTTAAACGGGCTCATAATAAGTTCCAAACTTCACTATTTCGGAAACAAACTTTTACTGGCTTGGGAACCAATTATTTAAGTTGTATGTTTTATAAATATAAGATTAGTGCTATAGTAACATTATTAACAAGAAGTTACCGTATTTGTTCGGATTACTTTTCGTTAAACGAAGAATTTAAATTTTTAAAACAGTACTTTATTAACAATTACTACCCTTCTAATCTATTCGATAACCAATTAAAGAAATTTTTAAATAACACTTTTAATACTAAACTCCCCATAACTACAGTACAAAAAGAAACCAGATATATTAAATTACCTTTTTATGGTTATTTATCATTCCGTATTCGAGGTGAATTGTCCAAACTGCTCAAGTCTAGTTATCCCCAAATAAATTTTAGATTCGCCTTCGTCAACCCACTTAAATTATCAAATTTTTTAAAGTTCAAAGATGAATTCCCCAAAACTGTATGCCCCAATGTTGTTTACAAATACACGTGCGACAGCTGTAAGGCTGCGTATATTGGCAGCACTCAACTCCAACTGAGGTGCGCCTTTCTCAACATTTGGGCTTGTCAGTCCGTACCAACCGTCCCCTCAGTAGCCCTCCACAATCCGCAATTAGAAACCATAGTAATGAAAACAAACATCCCCTTCACAAAACTCAGTTTGAAATTTTAACTGGATCCAATAACCTCACAGAACTCCGAATTTTAGAATCTTTGTACATCTATAGAAACAAACCCTCCATTAACAATAATAGCTCATCCTACAAATTACAGCTCTTTTAACTAACCAACCGATTCTCAGACATATCCTTTCTAATCCTTTGACCATCCAGTCTTCTCTTAGGCTTTGCCAAGTATGGAGGTGGATGTAAACATTGTGTATTTACCTATTGAGGTGATTTAATTTAATTTTAATTTTTATAGTGATGAAATTTAAATGATTTTAATTTTGTATTGATGCAATTTTCATTTTGCTTTAAGGTTTTAATTTTAATGGTTTTAATATTGTATTGATGTAATTTTCACTTTTTACTTTTGTTTCAAGGTTTTAAGACTTAATTCACTGATGATGACAAAAGATTTGTCGAAACGTCTGAAGTACAAAAATAAATGAAAATGTTTGCCGTTGTGTTGGTCCTTCTGTTCATCTGTAAGCTCCGTTTCCCTAAGAAGTCAATAGCTTTGATATATATATATATATATATATATATATATATATATATATATATATATTCATTCATTCATTCATTCATTCATTCCATTCATTTCACGTTTAATTGTGAAATTCATATATATATTTAAAATGAACAATGAATAATTCCTACATTCATATAATTCTTATGTTCATTCGTATATTTATATAATCCTTATATTCTTATTCATATATTCATTTTGACATATAAAGACCAAAATCGTATAACGCTGACATGAGTTTGGATAAGTTTTTTTATTTACTCTCTATTTTATAATTAGTTTAAAGAGGAATAATTCACCATGTAATAATTTTTTTAGATTTAGTAATCTTGTTAAATTCTGCAATATTCATTTCTTGTGTATACATTCTCTCTCCGTTGTAAAAGATGGTCATGTCCTGCTTAACGTTTTGAATCTTAAGCATTTAATTTTTGCTCGTGTGCACGTTTGTAATTCAGATGCAAGGCATATTTCAATTTCCATTTTTAGTTAACTCGGAAGATCATGATAACATCAGATCTGTCAATATGCGGTTTAAGATAAAAATATGGCTTCATCTTCAAATATTTTGCTTATCTGTTTAGACGTTGCCACAGCTAAAGTATTTACTTTATCTTCAAATATTGTGCAAAAATAATGCAGCCTATGGAGAATAAAAGGATAATATGAGTATCGTCACGTTCAGAATATCAAAAGCAAATATAATTATAAAATATTAAAGCATAATTTTCTCATCATTTTGATGTAAGTCGCTATTTTCGTAGATGCGTCCTTACCAAATTATGTAGATTTGAATATTATAACATTTTTGCGGCATTTTTTTCCCGCCCTTCCAATATTTGCCTGGTGACGTCTGAAAACGTGATATATGAGCTAGGCTTTTTAGGTTACTACTTCCACTTATGTTAGTTTTTCATAGATGTTGGTCGCGATGACATGTGAAGGGTGCGAATATTATTTTGAAGATTTAATATACGAAGTGCATTCTAATGACTCCCGAGCAATAGAAATATTTAGAAAACACAATATTTTACCATCGACCCGTAAGTGCGAATTGTGCGGAAACGAGTGCTCGTTAATAGAATCATGTATAATTTAGGTCTCGGGGGTAAAGATCACGCATCACAAATTGATCGGTATAGGGTTTTATATGGTTTTTTTTTGCGGCCAAACTACTTTATCCTTTTTTTAATTTTTAACTAGCATAATTTAGATAATATGAGTATTGTCACGTTCTAATTAATACCAAAATACATTTTCTAGTAATATTTGATGTGTTTTGCTTAGATTTTGACCTCCATTTCCCTTGAAAATGAGCCAAACTTCAAAATACTATAACTTTGTTGGATCTCATTTCCGAGGGAAATGGAGGTCAGATTTGAACAAATCACATCAAATACTACTAGAAAAATGTATTTTGGTGTGTGAAATGACTGAACGTGTCTATATACATAATTACCGAATAAAAACTAACGAAGTCAACATTAAATAATAATGATGTCCACAAAATTTGGGTATATAAGCCCAGGTAAATTTTCAAATTGTATTCTGATTTGACTGATCTAACTTAGAGGCTGAGCATTACTTGAAACATTTTAGTAAACTACAGTAAGATAGTCTTTATCTTCTCCTTCGAGCCTTGCTCCCTTCAGAGAACTTAGTTTTAAATCGGGGAACCTTCAGAGAATTTAATCAGCTTCACAGAATCCTCCGATCCACTACAAGAAGAAAT